>BHFT01003307.1:0-93061 GCA_004320025.1 Laticauda laticaudata | reverse complement strand
GCATAGCATTTTCCAACATTTTTTAACGTTTTACATCCTCTTTGCATCCATTGGTGCAGTGGGACAGGGGCTTAAGGCAATGGTCTCCAACAACTCTAGTCAACACCTTTCTATTATTCATGTATTCACCTCTAAAGAAAGCAGTCCAGTTCTGCTAAATTGAACTTGGGCATAAGTTCTATGAAATAGTTTATTTATTTTAGTACCATTAGACTTCTTTTACTTGTCAGGACTTTTTACATAAGCAATAAATATATGATCAGTTGGCATTTACATTTACATACTAAAATACATGAATGTACATTGTTATGAAGAAATATTGGAGAAAATTGAGAAATATTTTTATGGTTCCCAATCATGTGGAAATCTGGTGCCTTATGTTACCTCTGAGCAAATTAAAGGTGTTTTCCTCATACTTAATGTGTTTCGTCTTTGCAGCATACTAGTGCACAAATGCTTTTTATTAAATGCAAATAACATATTTTCAAGTGATTTGAGTCTTATGTTCTTCACACAATCTATCATTATGCATACCTAATATATTGTGCAAACTGCCAATTTTCTAGCCTTCTGCTTTGGAGGCATATTTCTGTAATCAAATAAAATGTATATTTCTTTCCCTGGTTTACATTTTAAATGTGAAGGTTTTCAAAGCAAATGCATTCCGCATTTGAAGCAAGATATCCTGTATTTATGGGAGTTTAATAACTTCTTCCATTAATAACATAGACAAACTAATTTAGCAGAACGTGTCTGTTTTAAACTTTGGGAACACAGAGTGGGAGTATGAAAATCAATCTTTCCTTTGTACTTGAGCCACTGACCCATTGAAGCTTTGAAGATCACTTCTTTAAGAAATTGTGAGGAGTTATTTAACTACAAACAGCAGCTACCTTCCCCTTCCAGCTGCATAATCAAACATAATAAATTAGAAGGTTCAGCTTATTTAAAAAAAAACACTTAAAATTCTTTGGGGCACTCTGAAAAAGATTCACGGCTGGGGGGGGCAAATCAAACATAACTACTGATGTAATTTTAAAAAACAAAAAAATTAGTTTCCTGATTTTCCTATTTTTCTTTTATTCAGCATTTTGATAGAAGTGAACTACCAGCTCTGTAAACTATTGTCTCACCCCGCATACATGTTTATAAATACTTTTTTACCTTTATTTCTTTTTTAATGATTTAGTAATAAGTCTTTTAAAATGTCAATCTCTGAAGAATGTCAATCTCTAAAGAATGCCATTTTGTAAAAACAATACATTAATTTGGATCTATATGAACATAACACATAAAATATTAGTCAGTGTGAGTTTTAGAGGACATAGAAAGCAAATGAAAACATATCAGCAATAACCTGAGCACTGAAAACAGGTCTGATACCTATTTTTAAGGGTCTGGGCAAAAATTGTTCAAACTTGCTGTAGTTGCACCTTCATTTTTGAACAAGGCCTGGGCCAGATGATTATGTTGCCTATGATTCTATCACTCTTGACATATTAAGACACCCTACAGACATATACCTGGTTCCCCTCCCCCCATAGATCTTATTTACTACCAGATTCTTATACATACACTGTATATGTTTCTAGTAAGGAAATTTAATTTGTACAAACTTTAAATTCATTGCTTTCACATAAACTCCATGTATGAGAATAAGTACAGATATAACTGGAGGAAGACAGCATATATTAGGAATTTCAGCCCGAATTTTGATGCCCATTTTTGGAGGAAATCCACTTTGCAGTTGCTAAATGAAAGAGAAGTACTGCTAAGGAATCATTTACTAAAGATTGCATGTGATGACACCAGAAGGAGAATGATGTCATGGAAGGCTTGAAGATGAATTTTTGGAAACATACTTTCCAAATGTTTTGAAGATTTCAAGATTGAAAATACAAAAAGAAATCCTTTGGGAGGTAATATAGAATTCCTATTTCATATTTAATAATTCCTCAAAATATCTTATGGTATGTCTACAGTATAGTTTAAACCTGTTTTGCAGTTGGAGGCTGCTTGCTGGTTATTATGTCACAAAAATAATAGAATAAAGATTGCTAATTTGTGGCTCATAGGTCCCAAGTGATCTATAGGACCAACCCTGTCCTCAAGATGACACTTTGAATTCTGTGGCAAAATGATTTGTTTCTTGTATGTGTGTATATATGTGTGTTATTCTTGTGACATAATAATGTTACATTAGTATTTATTTAAAAGCTATTTCATGTGGGCAATAATGCAATAAACAATCCTTAAATTTGCTACTATATATCTGCAATATAAGGTCAGTAACCAACCTTTTTAAAGCAACTGTTGAGGAATCCATTGGATCTTAAACTAGGGTTTAATGAATTGATATTGTTTTAAGATAATATGAAATGCATGTGATTTGTTGAAATCATTTATTTGGTAGTCTAGAATACTACACTGATAATATTTGACAACTAATAACAATATTTGTTGCTTTGTTAAACCAAGAGTCAAAATCCAAAGATATTCTAAATCAGGGGTCACAAACCTTTTGGATCTCAGGGACTACCAAACTCATAATTTTAAATCCTGGGGACCAGAGACCTTGGGAAAATTCCCCAAAAAGTCCGCAAGAAAATTCCCCACCCTGTTTTCCTACAATCAATCATTCTTTATTTGGGATCGCAGGATCCATTCTTGGGCGGAGAGAGACTTTTGATGGAGTTTGGGGGAGAGAAAGAAAGACTTCGGCTGCTTTCCTTGCTCGCAGCCAAAAGCAGAAGAAGAAAGAAGCAGAAAGAAGCAGCCCGGTGGCCAGACCAGGTGCATGGGGCGAGGGGGCCAGTTCCCCCCCTGCCCTTTCCCTCCTCCCCTTACTATCTCATGTTGTTCACAATGCAAGCAATGCAAGCCAAGTGTTCCCACAGCACAGCCTTGTTTTCCGTGCAGCCTGGGGGTGCTTTGGGGGTGACATTTGTCTGTGGACCACCAAAATTTTCTCAAGGACCACCAGTGGACCCCAGCCCACTGGTTGGCGACCACTATTCTAAATGTCTCTGAGGCACAGCAAATGCTTTAAATAAATATACTATATTAGTCATCAGCTATTTTGATATATTTTTATTCTTTTTGTAAACTTTCATATATTTTAAAAGTTAGTAATAATTAGTTGAAGGCAAAGGTGATATTCAGCAGGTTCTGACCATTTCTGGAAAACTGGTAGTAGAAATTTTGAGTAGTGCAGAGAACCAGCAAATACCACCTCTGACTGGAGATTTTACAGTATCCTTCCCCTGCCATGCCCACCAAGCCACAACCACAGAACCGGTAGTAAAAACATTTGAATCCCACCACTGGTTAATCCTATTTTTACCACATACCATTCAAAAGACAGAGAAAGCAACCCACCATTTTTAAATAGACTCTTCCAAAGGATTATCAGTGCAAAAATATTTTTAATATTAATATATATTAATATTAATTAATTAATTAATTAATTAATATTAATTAATATTAATATATTAATATTAATGTTATCCAAATAAATTGGACTTTCTTAAATACAGGAAATGTACCAAAAGTAGCAAATAATAGTTATCCAATTGACTCCATAATGATACATAATCCATGTCATGGTTTTTCAATACAATACAAAGATTAAGAAATATATTTAGTGATATAATTGCAAAACAAGAAAATTAAATTCTCCATTTTCATATAGAAAGTCACTATTTAGATGAGGACAGCCTTGGAGTCAGAAACATTTAATCATTGAATCACCAATTTGTTTACAATAGTGAAGTGGAATTAACATAAATACCTCTCTTAAAATCTGTATCAGTCTAGTAATGAAATTAATTTTTACAGCATTTATTTTTACACATTGACTCACAAGTATCTTCAGCTGTATATCAGTAGCAGCATTAATCTGAATTACACAATTTTCAAAATTCAGCTTCACCAAGAAAGATATTTTCCTAAATATAGTTATCTCCCAAAATAATAAAATCTGAACAAAAGATAAAAACAAGTATATTTTCATAAAAGCCTTGAGATTGATTGGCAAAATATTAAATTTACTCCAAAGAAATGAATTAAGGTATAGGTATATTCCAAATGTACAAGGTCCTGTATACCTAGAATATTTGGCATAAAACTGTGCAATCTCTACAATCTAGAAAGTGTTAAAATAGCCATTTAAAAATCTAAAAATATAATTTTCATACAATAACAACTTACATTCAGTTCCTACCATCTGTATACTTTTTATGGGACTATTTTATTTTATGGTCTATTAAGACCAATCAAAACAGATTTTAAAGTGAACAGTATTCAATAAAAGTTCACATGAGTATGTTGAAATCTAAGATATACTCACGTGTGAAAGAAAGTGACACAATATCTATAACAAGATATCTCATATAGATCATTAAAAAATGAATCACTGCCAACAGTAATAATACAAGCCACAAAATGCTGTTGATATTCAAGATGTTCCCCTGTGTATAAGAACTTGAAAGAGGAGATGGGCTCTCATTGACTTCTATGAAGAATTGTGTAGGACAATTGTGGCAACTCACTCTTCAAAAATTATGTTTGTTGGCAAAGGGATGTGGGCACCGCATCTCTTCTCTGTTTCTGGGCAGGTAGAAAGATTAAACAATAATGATTTCATCCTAAAGTTGCTATCCCATCAATTATGCCAATCTCTGGAATTCCACTACTTCTTCCTTTCTTGTCATTCATTTTCTTATCTTGCTGTCAACTTAGCCATTCAACCTAAAACAGACAGAAAGTCAATAAACAGTACAGTAGCAAAGGAAATAAAATGTTCCATTCAAGAAAACATCTACAGTTCAAGGATCACCAAGACTGAATCATTCTTAAAATGGATAATGGCATTAATACAGATCCATTTCGTCTTCTGTGTTTGAGGAATATATTTCTTTCCTGATATAAACTCCAAGGGAGTAAAGAGATATTCTCATTTTGCCCATTAATAGATCCATGGGTGGAAAAAATACCAGGGTCTAAATTTTATTTCTAAATCTACACTATTGCTGAATATAGTAATCAAAAGCTGCACAATAATATCCAGCATTTTTCTCTGTCCACAAATTTGTTCTTTAATGATTTTTCTGCTCTGCTGAGTTTATATTTATGTAGAATACAGTTAATCACATAATTAGAAGGATACATTTTTGTGTCAATGCATTAGTATAGCGTGAGCTTTGCCCTGAAAAGTCAGCATTTTCCTTCAGAAATTGAGATCATGGAGTTTCAGCGGATCTTGTATTAAAAATAAGCTTTAAAAATGCAGTTTACTTTGCTGCAACAGTGCTTTGGCAAAGGCTGAATTAGAGCCTAATAAACATATAATCAAATTTCAGTACTGAGTTATTAATTAAGCAAGGGCATCTTTTTCTGTGCTAACTGCCTCATAAACAATTGACAGGAGATTTGCGAATTTTGACTTTCTGACACCATTAAGCAAATCAATATTAGGTTTCAGACACAGCAATTCAGACAGTTTTCCTTGTTATTAGGCAAATGTCTGCTTGGAATACTAATGACAGAATTAAGAGCTGTAGATTTTGCATGTGCTCCATCAAAAAGATCTTTATCTGTGGGGAATTGGGCCTCATTTGCATGGCAGGAGAATTGATTTTTGTAGGTACTATTTTCCTTAATATGTCAGTCATTAGTGTTTATAAAACTGTGAAGCCTTCTACACAGTTTATAATGAATAGTCATCTCTCTGCTGGAGATGTCATTGAACAAAGCAAAGATTCATATATTTATTTACTTTGGACTCCTTTATAACTAACCTGGAGAGGAATTTGAGATGAGACCCAAGATATGTCTCTCAAGCATCCACTTTTCAGCAGCTTTAAGTGAGGTTTTAATTTTGCTTCAAATATTCATCAATTAATTTTCTGGGAATTATTATATCTTTGTCACACACTTTCCTTAAGTGCCTGTTTTTGTTTCCTTTGCTCTCTTAGGATTTATTCTGTTCCATGAGTCATTCAAACATATGCTTACAGCTAAGATGACATTGTGTACTAAATCAGAATTATGGCTGGAGTCAGCTGGAGACAAAAAAGAAGAAACAGAGTTGTAGTTAGCATGATATACATTGTAGTGAAGCTTATACACTCAACAAATTCCAGTGGGTTTACCTACAATGCAGTATAGCTAACTTAGCTTGGATTTGATAAATTAGAACAATATAATCTTCAGCTTGTTCATCTAATAACAGTCAATTTAATAAAAAGTTATATATTTATGTACTGTAGAATTCATTTGACTGTATGGGATAGTAATATCTACAAAATAAAGAGGACATTTTTACAAAGCTTGCTGCTACTGGCAGTTGATGCATTTTATGCATTTTATTACCATTGTAGGGATTTTTTACTCTGTTCCAAGGGCGTGATGTGAAGGGACACACAATATTTCACAGCTTACTATCCTAAATGGTCATGCTGAGATGAAGAATTTGAGGATATTTGGTTGAGGGAGGACCCAAGCTTGGAAGTGAACAAGATACAACAACCTATGCAGATCAAAACACCTCATTCAAATGCATATGGAGCTTAATTGTGCTTCCAGAATAGATAACCTATAGCATGTTTCTCAGGAAAAGAAGCCACTTTGACAAAAGCTTCTGAAAGATCTTTTACATCTTGAAAGATCTTTTACATCTTGAAAGAAAGATCCTTTACATCTTGAATGGATTAAAGCATCCATTCACAAAATAGAAGTAATTTATGGGAAGTTATCTGGGGTTTTTTGCCCAAATTGGTTTGTGTTCAGGAGGTTGTTCAACAGAATCTAGAAAGTTCTACTTTACTGAATCTAATTTTTTCAGAAAATTCCTGGTATTTTGAGATTTATTCTTCACTCCCCAGATACATCTCTCTGCTTTACTCAACTTATTTTTTAGCTAGGTTCAGCAATATTACCTCATCTCAAGCCTTTCCAGTAAAAGCCAGTAGAATGTAACAATAGCAACAAAAAAAATCATTTTTGTTCCCATAACAAAATTTATTTTATCTTTACTAAAACTAATAGCTGGAAATGTATCTTCATGTTCTTCTTTAAGGAGATGATGAGGAAGTTCATCCACAGAATCCATAGCTGTTTTAGCATCAGGAAACTTACTCTGATTTAATCCCTTTTTGGATGTCCTGACATGTTTGCATCAATTATGTAGATAAGGGCAGTGGAATTATACCTTTCAAGAAGCCATAAAACTTCCACCATTGTCTGGACACATTTCAAAACTATTATTAGTACTGTATACACATTATATTGCTTTGTTTTTCAAAATATATTTGTCTATCCTAAAAAGGCAGGTAAGACCCATGAATCTGAAATATCTGCAATGCTCCAGTTTTAATCTGTGGCACTAGAGCTACAATAAATGAAAGCTCAGCAGCTGTTTGAGAATGGAAAATAAAAAGTGTCAGTGTGAAAGAGCAAGAGGATTGCATGAAGTGATTGACAAAGCTATCCTCAGATTGTGACTGTTTGCTATTATTATGGATCACAATCAGTGATGATGTAATAGCAAGAATCATTCTGAGAGGATGAGGAGAGCATGAGAATGAAGACTAGAATATATTTGTATTTCACTAGTATATCACTGCCCAGTAAAAATAAACCAGTAACACAATCCCTTATATATTCTCATCCCCTGACAATCATTGAATCACATTAGGGAGAATTATTATTCTTTATTACTAAATTTTCTCTTTGCGCACACAAAAAATTATTCATCCGTCAGTCTCAATCTGTTACTAGCATTGCTCAAAGCATAGTTCATCATATTCAATCTCAAAACAACAATTTTATATAAGAATACATCACTTTTAAAGGTGTTCATAATCTCCCTAATTTCAATGTAGTTTGCAATGTTTTATACCATACAATAGTCTTGCATTCTTATAGATGGCATCCTGTTTCAGGGATCCTGTTCCAGGGAAAAACAAACAAAGATACATATATACATATTATATGAGCACAAGATTCTAATTTTAAGTTGGATAATATGGACAGTTTTGCACTAATCCATTTCAATGGATTCAGTTCATTTATTCACTGTGATCTAATTTTCCTGTAAATCACATCTGGTTAAAAATAAGAATGTTTTAGGCAATTAAATGGTTATGTTTAACAATAAATGTTTAGCAATTTATGTGTTGACATTATCTATATTAGCTAATAAAAGACAAAGCCTTTTTAAAATACTAAATTGTTTCAGATAGAGAGGGAGAACCTGAAGATGCCATACCTGAAATGTCTAAGTTATGGCTATTTCAAAGCTCCAAATCTAACTCTTGATGCAAGAAACCCTCTAATTCCAACATCTAACAGAACAATTTTTCCCTTGTAAAATTGTCCCAATATCAGAGTAGTCTGACACACTCAATGCCCCACTATACAGTTAACCAACAGGCTAAAAGTGAGGGAGGAGACTAGTAAACTATTGGAAGGGCTGAGACTTGTTGGACTCTTCCAGTACCCATATTTTTCATATACAACTTGTATTACTGCAGAGTAGCATATGGTTTTGTTGAATACTGTAAATAAATAAAATCATATCCCAAAATTTCCCCCCCTTTCAGGAGGAATTTCTTTTTCTCTCAGAAAGTCTCTTCCCATCAAAGGAAACAATTTTGGGGAACCAACCAAAATATGGTGCTTGCATTCACTTATAACATTTAAACAATATTTCATCAGTATGACTATCACTGTGGTTTTAAACTTAAGCAGGGAAATAAATTCAGTGGTGCAGTTTGCTATGACATCTTTTAATTACAAGCAATACTTGATTTTTTTTAAAAAAAATCATAGGTAAGTGTGATTTTTGAGTTGACAGTACCCCTTTTTCCTTGAAAAATACACAAACTTGCATAAATTGAAAATGAGAGCCAAATTGCACATTATTCTCATTAATTAACACTACCATATCAGAAATACTCACTTAATAAATGAGGTCCTATTGAAATAAAATGTTCATGTTGTCTAAGTCATTTAACCTTACAACTTACTTTTTCAACAAAGATTTACTATTACAGTTTAGCTCAGACTTTACTTATTTATTTTATTTATATTTCAGTTTCAGCGCATCTTTCTCAAGGATACAACTTTCCCCTTTGGCGCCAACATTCATTGGATCTACCATGCTGGTTGATAATGGCAAAACACCTGGAAGGTAATATATTATTCCATACTATACTTAAAAAGACTGATATCTTGATTCTAAATGTTAATGAGGACTGGGACATTCACTATTAACTTAAGCAGCAGATATTAACTTCTGTCAACTTTAGGTAAGAGATATTACCAATATTCAGAATATTGTTAAATTTGTTATCTATTCTAATGAAAGCAGAGTTAGCACAACTGTATAAGACTCTTGTCCTTAGGAGTAGTATCAACAATTACATTTCATGAAAGTAAGGGATACTATAGCAATTCTATCTCTTTCTGGAGTTCAGTTAGATCTGCTGTGGGTATGGGTATGGCCCAGTGTGAGATTTACATTCTCTCCCCTGGATTTTCAAGAGTTTGCAAGACCTCATTGGACACCTCCCCATCTTCCCTTACCTACATTGTTGTATCATGCCAGAGACTGTTCACCTGGGAGATCTACCCAAAACATAGTCCAATTTAATGGTTTCTAAGCTTCAAGAAGTTACCAGACTCAAGCAGAACTAATTTGTTGCAATTTAGATATAAGAAAGAGATGTAACTCACTCACATCTGAGGAATCCAGTCTTAGCATTACTATTGTCCTGATTGCAAACATAGATGAAAGCTTGAACCGCTAACTGACAATGTACTCAAATAGCAGACTTTTATTTGGCTGAAATTCCTTATAAAATTATAGACAAAGGGGGGCATCAACAAAATACAATTGGATAAACATTAATCTCATTTCTCATCTCTGGCTTGCTTGAGAGAGTTTGCAGAGTCAGTCATAAAACCTAATTAATAGGTGAAAAGATAATATCATCACATCTGAATAGCAGTTGGCAGGCTAATCTCTGGAGGAATCCCCAATCTTTATTTTCTCCACTATTTCATAGGACACTTAAACATTTAAACCTGTAGACTTGGATTATTTTTTTTAGACTCAATAACAGATTATCCAATATAGTGGGTACTGGCAGATTTTAATCCACCAACCATCTTTCTTTGGTTCGGCACTAATTGTCCCTGCATAAATAAACATTTATCAGAGGTGCTGGGTGTGTTCTTTGTTTGATCAAAGAAAAGATGTAGCATTACATCAGGTTATTTTATTCAATAGGAGCAATCCAGGTTTTTTTCCTGTAGATCTTGAGATCAGGCTTAAATGTATTTGGTAAGATATGATTTGGAAACCACCATTTAGAAAGGTAGCAATTGTTATATTGAGATATGTGCAGTGTATATACTGTATTTATGCTTACAAGCATACAAGCACAGACAAAAAAAAGTTGCAGAACAACAGCTCATGATAGCTGAACCAACAGATTTGCATGGAATGTCAACACAGAAAAATGTGAAAATCCTGAGATGGTATTTCTCAGTGCCATTGTTAACTAAATAATCAAGAAAGAATGTCTCTACAGTATTTTTGAAAGGCCACACTAATTTATTGTGATACAATTTGTGTACATTTCTCTTTTTATATAAAGATTTGCCACTATTGGCTTCTCAGTTATTGAAGGATCAAAAGGATTGTAACTACAGACTTCAAAATGAGAATTAAATAGTAAAGATAAAGTGGTGGTAATTATAAAAATATTGACTGCTGATTCTGAATTTCTGCTTCCGAAGGTTAGTCTCTTTAGCCAACCATATTAATGCTGATCATCAAATGAGTATCCAGTGACAGACTTTCCTTTTCTTGTAGGACTGTACCAAGTTTCTTTCCACATGGGGTTTGAATCTTTAATACTACAGTGGTATCATTCATTGTTAGTTGGTTCTGGGAGGCATGATAAGTACCAAAAATGGTGACTACCAAACAATTTTCCCTGATAAATAATGTCGTGAGTCACAAGGCAGCCAACAATGACAAGTTCTTGCTTGTGTATTGAGTAATGGTGAGTATCAGACAAAATTTTTGTGACAAAATACACTGAGTACCAAATCAGATGCATTTCAAAGCAGTTGAGAACTAAGGTACCACTGTATTCTGTTCCAAATTGTTGGAAATAATATGCTTTAAATTAAATACTTTAGGTTAAATGAGTACTTAAAAATAGATTTCAAGTAAGTACTTTAGATCATTTTAGTATACTTTCTTATTGAATGATTGTTCTCTTATAAAGAGTAGTCATTATAGCAACCTCTTTTTTCCTCAGCTAGACCTAGGAACTATTTTGAACACAATTCTACCCAGATCTAGATGGCAACTATTGGTGTTCTGTCAGAGGCATGAAAATTACACAATCTTTTCCCACATTGTTTTCTAAATATCTGCAGTCCCAGTTCTTCATTTTTTTGATGACCAAGCTTTCTCCTTTTTCCAGAATGGCATACCCTAATGACAAAATTGTGGCTTAACCTGGAATGTAACTGGAGTAGTTTTTTTTACTCATGTCTTCAAAGAAGGAAAACCCTAATTGTCCTGAATTATAATCTGAATATCCAGATGGTATTTGATCATCCTGAAAAATTGTAGTAAATCATACTAATCTAGGTTTCTATGGATGTGAGATTAACCTCATTAAATGATTTAGGCAATTAAGTTCCTTTCAGAATGTTGTTCCTTACTTAATCAGACACACTAGGTACAATATGAAATTACCTTTTGAACACAGATCTGAACTGAAAGTATCAATTACACTGAATGATTCAGATAATAGAGGCCAAAATTAGAATAATCAACAACTGGCCTCTGGAAAACACCTCTGGAACAGTCTGAATAGAAAAATTGTTCCTTAGAGAAAAAAAACAGACTGGAAACTTTGGTTGAATTACCACACATACAAAATGTGATGCGAAGCATCTGTTCTTTGAGGGGAAAATTAAATCCTCAAATTGCCTTCCAGAAGCACCACTGTCCTTCATGAAATTGCTATATTTCTTTTCAAAAGAATGCATACTATTTACAGACCTCCAAGGCTCAAAGGAACATGAAACTTTTCTTAAACCAGGGTACTGGGAATTATCTTCTGCAAACATTGAATTATTCCACACAGAAGGCCAAATTTTCAGAAGGCCAAATTTTTGAAAGGAAATATATTGTGTGGATTATGAAAACCATGTACAGTTTAGTTAATTGTGTATGTCAGACGTTCAAGTGCTTAGTTTCAATTCAGATATCACAAGCAGGCCATATATACAGTTCTAAAGCACAGAAGACCCAATTTATAAAATTCTATTCATCCCACTTGCTATATGGGTCACTTTCTAGCCTCTGTTATCCTCTCTTTGCATAGTTTGTATATTTGTTTTTATAATATTTGTAAATATATGGATTTTTTTTATTTTTATCTGTTTTTTATATTTTTGCTTTAGTTCATTCCCCCAGAGTCACTTTAGTCAAAGTGATTAATAAGATTAATAAATAATATGTTTATGTGGAAAAGAAAATGATACCTTACCCTTGTAAAGTTGAGAATTAAAATGCAAGTAATTAAAATCAAGTAGATTTTATCAACCTACATTTTTCTAATGACATCATAATCATATTTAAGGTACATTGATGCCTTACATAATTCATTAAATATCACTACCTCTAAATTTAAAAAAGGGAGAAATACTCAGAAAACATGGAAGATTTTTGATTGACAAAAAGCTAAGTGTAGTAAATTGAAATGTTACATAGAATTGCCATATGCTTGCTTTTCACATTGCTCTTTTTAAACAGGTTTAGATTGTTTACATCAATTTTAATAGGTTAACTTGAAAAAGGCTTTAATTAATAAAAGGGTAGCTTTAAAATTGCTGTTAAACTAATTTTGTATTTTAAACAAAGGCACCAAATAAACAAAGTTGAGAGAAAAAGCACAAGTGTTGAATCACACAAAATAATAGATTGAGTATGACTTCTCTTAATAAACAGCTAGAAAATGATATTGGAAATTTTTGCTACATATGCATTAGATTTGGTAAAGAATGCAATAATTCAGCTTCTTAAAAAAGAAAGCTGTCAAACTAGGACAAAGTTAGCTAAAAGCAGGATGTTGTTAGTCAAAAACTAAAATTCTTGTTGGTTCTCTATGAACTAGCTTTTTTATGCTTGTTAGCTGAAAATGAAGTTGAAGTAAGAAAAGGGTGTGTGTTAGAAATAGTGGCCCAACTATATTATCTGAGGACTGAGAGTGGTTCCCAAACAATGCTAATGATTATGTAATATCAAAGTACACATGAAAAGAAAGTGTTATCTCATTTCATAATCACTGTGTGACACATTAAATCAGTCAAAGGAAAGGGTAAGCTCTACTTAAGTCATTAGTTGCTACTGCATTCAAAAAAAAAAAACGATTGGCGACATGGTGCCACTTACAAAGTTTTTTTTTAAAATGTTACTACCTATATCAAATATAAGAAATAGTCTAAATATGTGATCAGACTTGACTGGATTATAAAGGTTGGCTAATACCTTTAAAGGTTTTTGTGCTTTAGCTATCATATCTAATTTTCTGCATGAAGGATAAACCTAATTCATCTGAGGAAATCTGGGGTTTCAATTTACAGCTCATGAGTCTTAGATAATTTCCTGCTCTGCTTGCAAACAAAAGATAAGTAGTGTGTATTTCAGATATTTAGTCAGACGTTTGTTTTAATTTCGAATTCAGTTCACTTTCTACAGGTTGGAATAGCCTGATGAATTTTTAAAGAGGATGGATAGAATCTAAATTCAGATAAGCAGATATCTGCTTCTCCAATGGGACTTCTGACTTCTCTCCCAACTCTATTGCAGCTTCCTCTGCAACCACACCATAACTGGTCCAAAGGGCTTCCCAATTTTTCAGGAAAATAAAGTGTTAGAAAATGTGTGGTACATCTCCTCTGGGTTGCTTCCGGCAACAGAAAAGGCAAGTCACCAGAACCAAACCATGGGATTTTGCCCAATATGAAAAGAACTTGAGTTGAAGCTGTTCCTGAGGATTCTGAACTCTGTTACTTTTCTTATAAAATTCTCTTTGGCATTTAAATCAAATTATGAACTCCAAAGTAGAGTTCCCTTTGTTCCTGCTCCCGCTTCTTTGGCTCTCATTCAAACATAGGTGATAAGCTAAGTACAGGTTCCCTAGTTACAATGTTGTGCAACTAGGGTGTTTTCAATGTAGGCATCTGGGGAGAGTGTTTCAGGGATAAACATTAGAGGTGAAATTACTTGCCACATATGTGTCATAGAGTAAGTCACTTTTTATGGCACCTGAATAATGCTTACCTGCAGATGTGTGGGAAATTAACACATTTTAAAAAGTTATATTAATATTTTATAAATATGCTACCTCTTGCATCACCTTCCTTCTAAACTGTAGGCAGGAATAAAAGGGATGATTCCCAAGAAACAACACAGCAGGCATATTTTATCCACTTCTTGCCAGCGTAGTGCTTCAAAATAATGGTACTATGTCTTAAAATTCCTGAAGAAATTGAAGATGGTAATACATGGTGGGAAATCACCAAACAGTTACTCACTTATTTTGGCCATGTCATGTGGGAAATTCACTGGAGAATACAATTATGTTTGGAAGAATTAATGGTAAAAGGAAGCCAGACTGCCGAAGAACATGGTGTCTGGACAGCATCAAAGCTAATGCCAGCCAGATCATGCAATTCAAAGAAATAGTGCAAGATATGAAGTCATAGAGAGACCTAGCCCATAAAATCACCAAGAGCTGAACATGACTGAATGGATAACATCATCATCATCATCATTATCATCATCACATGAAAGAACCATGATTAATACTAACACTAGCCAGTCCTGTCCAACTTCTTGCCACCATTGTTAGATCTTCTTAAATATGCCAAGTTCACTGGCAAAGGAAAAGATCAGTTATATTTTTATTAATTAAAATATGCCCCTTTAAATGCTCCCTCTTATTTTGGATTCCTTGCTGGAACATAAATCCACAAGTGGCAGCACAACTTTTCTCGACAAGATAATAAGATAAGGCAAAAAATAAAAGGGATTAAACTGAGAATTTTGGAAAACTCAGATCATCCTTGATGTTGAACTCCACAATAAATGGGATTCAAGTCAATAAATGGGGACCAGTGGAAGCACATGTTAGCCCAACAGAAGATTTCATTTTCCTCTTGCTCTTTTATTTATTTATTTGATTTGTCAGTCGCTTACAAGATAATAGGTAAAAGTATAAACATGAGTAAGAATACAGGAAATATGTATGAATAAATGGCAACAATAGGACAGGATGGTAGGCATGATGGTGCACTATGCACGCCCCTTACAGACCTCTTCGGAATGGGGTGAGGTCAATAGTGGATAGTTTGAGGTTAAAGAAGTGTGGTTAGAAGATGTAACAAAGTCAGGTAATGCATTCCAGGCACTGACCACTCTGTTGCTGAAGTCATACTTTCTGCAATCGAGTTCGAAGCGGTTTACATTGAGTTTGTATCTGTTGTGTACTCTTGTATTGTTATGGTTGAAGCTGAAGTAGTCATTTATTGATAGGACATTGTAGCAGATAATTTTGTGTGCTACGCTTAAGTCTAACTGGAGGTGGCGTAGTTCAAGATTGTCCAAGCCCAAAATTTCAAGCCTGTGATATAAGGTATTCTGTTGCAAGCAGAGGAGTGTAGCACTCTTCTCGTGAAATACTTCTGGACTTGCTCGCTTGTATTAATGTCTGATACACAGTGCGGATTCCAGACTGATGAGCTGTATTCGAGTATTGGTTTGGCAAAAGTTTTGTGTGCTCTAGTTAGCAATTTGATATTTCCGGAGCAGAAGCTTCGTAAGATTAGATTTACAACTATTAATGCCTTTTTAGCAATGCTGTTACAGTGAGCTCTGATATGAGAACTCCAAGATCCTTGACAGAGTGAGGATCATCAAATGAGGTCATATCCACCTAGTTTGTATTTGATGTACTTATTTTTTTAATCAATGCATAGGACAGAACATTTGTTGGTCGAGATTTGGAGTTACCAATTGTTTGACATTCAGACACATAATCAAGGTCGCTTTGAAGGACAGTAGCATTGTTGGTGGTGTTGAATAGTTTTACGTTATCCGCAAAGAGGACGCAGTTGCTTATAAGGTGATCACAAAGTCATTTATATAGAGTATAAAGAGGGTTGGTCCTAGAACACTGCCCTGGGGGACACCACTGTTAACTGGAACAGGGTTTGATAAAGCGCTCCCTATTTTTACGATTTGTTTCCTGTTTGACAGGAACACAGTAATCCATATATCTTTTCAGTTGTTGTGTTATGGATTGGTTGTTAAGAAAGATAAGAGGTCAGTACATAGAAAATCACAGATATAGCAGGATTTTGAAAACAAGATTAAGGAGGGTCCTGACTTAAAGTAGGAATCCTCTGCCATCTTTGTTAATGATAGTGTTGCTGACAACTGAGATCATTTATAGAAACTGCTATTTTGGAGACCTAGAGGCAGCAAAAGCAAAGATTACAAAGCTTCTGATCAACCTAGAATCTTCCCCCTATAAAAAAAGAGGGATCTGAGGTACCTGCAGGGTTGTAGATGCTAATGGCCAAACATCTGTCAAGAACAGGGATAAATTGTCTATTAGCTGCAATGTTTGACATGTTCTGCAATTGAAGAGAAAGAGGGATATACCATAGAGTACATGCTGTTTTTTGAAAGACAGAAGAGAAAATAGATGAGTGGGTTATACAACTGCAAGTAATAGTTAAATGCCTTCAGTGTCAGGCGCTGACATGAGACATTTCTAACTATTGATTCACTCTGGCTAAATTATCCCTTGTACTTCCAGTAGCTATCGAAGTGTTATCCATGATGTAATATCCTTCTTGCAGCACTTCTAGTTAAGCTATTAAACATATATCTGAAATTAATACTGTGTTAAAAATTTGTTCTCTAATATACTGCATGTTTTTTGTGCCACATAACTGATTAATCTTTTATTTTTAATTCTAAACTCAGTTGTGTAACACTCCATAGCCTCCTTGGCTAGTCCTGTTTTTTGAAAAATATCTATGGGGAATTCATTCCTGGGATTTTAACTAAAGAATGAGAAACTAAGAAAACAAGCCACTTGACACAGTATTGTAGAATGGAAGACACTACATTCATATATGCTCTCTTGACCACTTTATATTGAACTCCCAACCAAAACAAAAATCTTATATTCCACTCAGAAAAAATTAGGAAAAAGTTTGTTTTCCGTTGCTGCCCTGAAAACATTTTCTTTTTCAAGAAAAAAACTTCTGCTCTAAAATTGAATGAAAATGATGACATTTTGAGGAGAAATTTTTAGCAGACTTTGAAGTGAAACCCAGGCATAATGCTAGAACAAAGAAAAATCCACATTTGATTTAGCGGTAAGGAAATACAAGGTAGAGTGATTTACATTGTTTGGGACAAAGTATGACTTTCTCCTCATTTCTATGAGAGTGATGGAAATCCACACAAGCCCATTGGTTGTTATCCAAACTTCTGCTCATAATGCTTTAAGATTAGTTCATATAGGTATACTAGGAAAATAATTAAAATAGTTAAACAGTCAGCTGAATAGCAGTTGAATAGTTATCTACTAAAGAACTGTAAGATATCAAATCATTCTCAAACTGATTTCAAACTCTGCAATTCCCATCTAGCATGATCAATTGAACCCAATTTGAGATCATAGACTGAGGAAATTTGATTTAAAGCAATCTTGTTTATATAATATTGCTATGCAATTTATACCCCACAATTGGAATTCTGAAATCTAATGGTCATAATACAGTATGAGACAGTATCATAATACTGTCTCTATCCATGCAAATTTCTGACTTAAATTGGGAAATGGTATACAAATGCTTCCAAAACCAAAAATACATGAAAGTTTAAAAAAACTTTTATCATGCTATTCACAATTATCAGTATATCATAACATAAGTAGATTATTTTGTTCTCGTTGGAACACATTTAATTTAGAAAAATACTTCTGTAGTTAAGATAAATATCTATATTTATTTGTTTTCCATTCTTATTGTGTCTTCAGATGTAGTGGTTATGTGAAGTTTATTTGATTAACATTTGATTGTGAGTTTTGTTATTTTCAGCACAGCAGTAAAGCATACATTAATTGAGATAATGAGTATGAGCTGTAATTTAGCTCAGCAATCAAACTCATAAACCAAGCATTATCAAATATATGAACACAGCATGTGCAAGTATCCTCAGTGAAAATGAAATCACAGTCAGATTACTCCCTTGCAATTGTTGTTAATCCTTTAAATATATTATACTGGCTAGTATCTATTATTTTGCCCACTTTTGTGCAAAGGTTTTTCTTTCTTCCTTTCTTTTTCTGAAGAAAACAATGGGAATGAAAGATCTAAATGTTGACTAACACTTAAATAAAATATTCACACCTGGAATTTGGAATACTTTCCAAGAAAAATGGCCCTTACAATAACCTTTGTATTGTGCTACACAGAATACAGAGGAGGAATAGCAATGAAGGCTATTGTCTGTTTATCTCATGTGTGGAACGTCCACTGGTATATCTGATGTCATTTTGGAAAACAGGGAGATTGGACAAGATAGACAGCTTTTGGGAAGATCCAAATGGGCCATACTATTTTTGTTTAATAATAATAAAGGTTATTTATTTGAAATAACTTATGGATTCCTGAACAATGAAAGTCCCTGATCACCATGGAATATGTGGCAGAAGTGTTTTCTATTCTTCTTGGCTAGAGAAAAGTATCAAAGTTAATACAAATTCATGAACATTACACACACACACAAAAAAAACATATTTGCTGAAACTGCACCTGCGTATAATCTGGCTTATCTGTATTTAAATAAACTGTTTAATAGATTATATTTGAGTTGAAAAAACGTACATACAGTATATTATTTAGAAATATATTTTTGTCAGTTTCATTGAAAAACACTGACATTTTACACATAAACTGTACAGAACAGCAACTGCAGATTTTCATAGGAAGCTGTTCCATGCTCCTATGCCACCACCAAAATCACTTAGTGGAAAGTATCACAATATATATGTACAACCCAGCATCTTTTGATTGGGATTGCACAGAAATGGTATAAAATGAATTAATGATAAATAAATATTGAGAGGAGTATGAGAAAGTGCTTTTTAATGAAGAAAAAAAAGTGAAATCAAAGACAATGTAACCTTTTTATATCTTTTCTGAATTTGACAATTATTTGCCATAAAAATTTGCTGTTCAAAATAATTTATCTGTTCTTTTTCATTCAATAACAAGAACAATTTTTATCTGAACCTTAAAGATAATATTTACGCCACTAGCTATGTTTTATTTTTGATTCCTGAAAAATGAGAGAACATTAGTGTCTGTGTCTTACAATTCCCTGATCCTTCAAGAAAACTGATTTTACTGTTGCAGTACATTTGGCATCTCTACACAGGTTAAATGTTGTGCCAAGAGAAGCAATGCCAATTTCCTAGCATTGTTCTATTAACATACCTCCAATTTAGCCCAAAGCAAAAGGAAATGATGTTATTCGGAAGGAGATGATAATTGACTTTCCATGCCTTTGAGTCCTAAGGCTTTTTCTTGGGACATGACAGCCAACTGTGTAAATTGAAACGAGCAAACAATTGTCCACTGGGAACTCTGGCACTTTGAAAGCTGTCTTTTGCTTTATTTGTTGCTCATGCATACAAAAAAAACCATATTTTATTTTGACAGAGATCACATGGGTTTTAACATCAAATAAATGGGCATTCAGCATCTATCACCTGTGTGTCTGCACTAATCGGAGCAGAACTTGCATCTATTCAAGCTATAGTGAGAAAATGG
Organism: Laticauda laticaudata; assembly: GCA_004320025.1. NCBI lineage: Eukaryota > Metazoa > Chordata > Lepidosauria > Squamata > Elapidae > Laticauda > Laticauda laticaudata. Next base: position 73,111 of record BHFT01003307.1, on the reverse strand, counting down.
TAGTTACCAACTTCTACTGAAAGATCAAAAGAGAGTAGGGAAATGTTGGTATGGGCAGAGGCCAAATTACAAATATTCTCTGAACAATTTGGAAGTGGATATCCCATGTACAACTTAGGAGAAACATGCAATTGGTTATGCTTCAACTTTCGATTTTGTTTGCCTTTAACATCTGCACTTCAACTTTGGCCTCAAGCCATTTGTCCTTTTTTAGCTCTTCTCAAGAAAGCTAAGGAAAGCTGAATCCCCCATTTATAATTACAGCCCTAAATTGTAAAGTCATTTATGACTGTGAAAGTTCTGGCATCACTTGGCATATTGGTTTGCATATCCAAGGTAGCATCTTAAATGTTCTGTCCAAAATGTTAGTTGATTTATTTCATGATGATAACATATTCAAAGCATATGGGTTATAAAAAATTTTGTTTTCATGTGCAAAATTAGGAAAGTAGAAGAGACATATAACATTACTACAGGCCCATCAGGACAATTTTCTTCCTGTCATCTTTGAGTAAATCAGTTGTCTTATTCTTTTAGAAATTTTGTGTTAACATATGAGCAGATACTGAAGAATATTGGAATTGATTATATCATTTAGAACTCAGCGAATGGCATGGTCTTCTTCTCACTCAATCTACACATTTTACATCCATGGAAGATCTCTGCTATTCCTTCTTGTCAATTCCTCATGCACTCTTTATTACTTCTCAAAATTCAATAGCCAGTTCGTGTTAATCCATATACTCATGCCATCACTGATGCACTTTTCAACATTTTTATTGCTGCCATTCTTGTATATTGTACATAACAAAACACCATACTCTGCACAGTGGTTCTTGCATCATAAGAACAAATATTTTCAGGGCAGTGGCTATGACAATAACAAAAGCCCTGAAGAATTTTTGACAATTTAAAGGCCATAAGCTTTCAAAAGTAAGATAAGTGTAATGCAGAATGAAATGCGCCTCCTTTTTATCCTACTATTCTTCCATTAACTTGATGGATAATTTGTTTTCAGTGTTTCTTTCAAAGAAAAAGAAATTTTTGATGCAATTCTAAGAAAATGTCATTCTGATATTTATTTACAGGTAAGTTATCTATGAATGTCATGACTCGTCATTCTATGTTTCTGTGTCCCCCCAGATGTGTCTCGCCTATCAATTATGATAAAATGTATCCCAGGGGGGCTTTTCAGGTTGGAAAGGTGGGCAACTATTTAGAGAGATGGAAAGATGTATAAGAGAAAGCTAAAATGTCAGCTAATGCATTCTTGGCCATCTTCTGTAATGAAGCTCAAGAACAGCTTCAAGGAAAATCTAGAAAAAAAATCAAGGAGAGTTTGATAGAAAAGAAGATCATTTTACATAGAAAGTACATGCTACTTTGAAGTAGCATTAGTATTATCCTCCAAATGCTAACCATACCTGAGTTTACCTAGCTTTTGAGGCTTGCCAAGGTCAGCCAGCTGCTGCCACCTGCTGCAGCTTTATTCAATATATTTTGTCAAAATTCTTCAAATTCCAATTGTACCAGTTAAGTACATTTCTCAATTTTTAAAATATGTTTATATTAGCTTTAAAATAGACAAATAAAAGCAATGATTTATGAAGATCATAAATGTTTGTATGGATAGAGACTCTTGCAAAAAAGTGATCCTTTAAGTATATCTTCTAAATGATATTGTCCTTTTCTTACGTTCTTTTTAGTAAGACTGTCCATTGTACTTTGTGTCCATTTGCTCTCCAAGAACAAGAAAACAAAATTATTTATAATACACCCCCACTAGGTCATTATTGATTATAATGAATCAATAAATAGAAATAAGCAATTTAAGTTATACAAATGAACTCATTACAGTAACTCTGTAAGGCTCACAGGCCAGGATAATCAAGCAACCCTCCAAATTATTACAAGTATGTTAATCCATCTGTGGTAAAACTAACAGAATATAGTTATTCTGTTAGCTCAGAATAAGCTCAGTTATGACAATGTTGCCCTGTTTCAGTTCTAGTTCTTTCTCCAGCTAACTATGAAAAATAAAATCATAGTTATTTTAAAATACATTTTCAAGAGTATAAAACTATAATAAGCTATTCACTACATCTTTCCAATTCTATCAGAGATTCATATCCATACTGCATTACAATATAAAAATGAACACTTAATAATTTAGCTGTACTACTTCTTTTATGAAGAACACCCTGCAAATAGTTACTAGGTAACTATATTTTTATTGTGGTTTAAAATATTTTCATATTCCATATTAAGGGTTATTGGTGTAACATTTTGCTTGAATGTTTCCTTATTTTGAACATACAGTATGTAAATAAACCGTGAGGAAGATCTACATCCAATTTCTGCTTAATAGATTTATGCTCACTGTTGTGTATAAGAATTAGAATACTCCAAATACTTAAATCTGATTGGCTGAGCAGGCCGCAATAGTATTGGTTAATAAAGTACCGTTACAATTGGCCCGCCGAACGGCGGGAAATCTTAAAGAGCTGTCATTGGCTGCAAGCCACAAGCAGCCGCTATAAAAAGGGCTGCCGCGGCTCCGGCAATGTTCTGTTACGAAGTCACTGAGTTTATAATAAAGAGTTGTTTGATGAACACCGGTCTCGAGTACTTCTATTCCCAGGACAGAACACTCGCTTTCTTGGATTCACAGTTATTTTGTGTCCTGGGGAACATTTGCCCAGCTTCAATGAATGTGCCCATTTTTACTCAGAAGATGGTTTTACATCAGTAATTCATGCCTTAGGTATCTCAAGACTGGATTACTGCAATGTATTCTAAATGAGGCTTCCCTTGAAGATTTCTAGAAGCTACAGTTGGTACAAAATGAGGCAGTTCATGTGCTGGACTGAGAGCCATTTCAACCATGTGGTACTATTTTTTCAGCTTCTGTATTGACATCTAATAGGTCAGTGCAATTCAGTTTGGAATTATTGTTTTAAGTTATAAATGTCACCTGTATTGACTTCCATTTATATTCAGGTTTCTGTCCTTCGCTTTTCTGTGAGCTAAATTCATAATGGAATGATAGACCTGTGCGGTAAGAATCAGAATGCAGATCCTTTCTGAGGCTACCCCATTTTTGTGCAATAGCCTGAAGATATAGACCATTCTTTCTTTATTATTTTTAGGCAACTGAATTATGTGGGATTATCTGCTTCATCTTCTTTTTGACCGGAATTTATACTAACTTTTATTTTTAAAAATAATAATAATGTTACTATGGATATTATTAATGAGGGTTTTATGGAATGGTCTGAGGAATGTTTACACTTATTTTGGTTTTATTGAATGTACAGTATAATTGAAGTCAGCTTAACCTTAGCAGTATATGACTACTAGAACGAATGAATAAATGAATGAATGAATGAATGAATGAATGAATGAATGAATGAATGAATGAAAAAAATAAACATGATCCTTGATTTCATCAGTTGAAAAGGAAAGCCTGGAAATCAAGACTGGATCTTGGAGCTTCATGGAATCCCTGAATTTTAAATAACCTACTTCTGATATTAGCTAAGACAGTCTTCATGTTAATATTAACATTACTAAGTAACTTTAACTTTAATAAGAAGGGCACTAACTCAAATACTGTATTTTGATGAGTTCCTTACAAGATGTTAGACATAAAATTATAATGTATTTATGATACAAAAAAACTTGTACTAGTTGAATTTCAATGTATAATTTTTTTTAAAAATAATATGCAAACAGTCTCCTGATTTCTTAGGAAAAAGACATTTGCGATATCACCAAAAATCTACCTGTAACAATTTTATATAAAGCAAATAAAGCAAATCTTTATTGTAAAAAAAAAATTATCTTGGGGAATGCAACCAAATTCTTTTTCATTCAAGATTGCTTTTTGAAAGGTATGTTTTAAAGTGATGTTGTACAGACTTTCACATTTTGATTTAATACATTCATAATTACGTATTTTATGTTTTACTTTATTTAGATTTACATCTATGCATGTGTGAAGCTGAACTGGCCTACACACTATTCTGAAGGATTGTAGCAGCATCCTTTTGAAGGACCAACTGGAAAGAGAATTTGTTATAACTAACAGGAAATTAAAAAATTCCTGCAATACCAACCCACTACTCAAAGTCAGCCTGTGGTATCCCACAATACATTGTGCTCTGAAGCTGCGCCAGAATGATTTTTAAAGAGTAATTTCAAGTCATATAAAGGGTCACATTGTGTATTAAAGCCATATTTTCTTCTGTGTTTTGTGAATTTCAAGCTCATTAGCAAACCTTTGTCCCTTTGCTGTCTGTCTTGCTTTGAAACCTACTTTATTCATCTGTTTTTGAAAAGTCCAAAGAAAAACATTGTGACCGTTTTTTCTGGAGAAAATGTGATCAAGTAGAAATTATGATTCTGATCATAATTTCTCCAATACTGAGTGTAAGAGAAAGATAGAGAAAATGTGGAATAAAGCTTACTTTACCATTTGACTGTTAAGAGTATATGAGCCAGAGATGGCAGAAGAGGTCTCAGAAAAAATTACAGGTTGTTTTTCCTGTATGTTTTCCTTGTATTTCCTGTGCTGCGCGCTGAGTTAACAAGAGATTATTAACAAGATGATATCTCAGCACCAGAGATGGTATTCAGCAGGTTCGGACCAGTTCTGAAGAACTGCTAGCAAAAATTTTAAGTCATTTGGAGAACCGGCAAATGCCACCTCTGGCTATAGATTTTATAGCATCCTTCCCCTACCACACCCACCAAGCCACACCCACAGAACCGTAAAAAAAAAATTAATCCCACTACTGCTCAGCACCTTTGATTATTAAGCCTTTACGGAAATAACAATGGCTTGATATTCTTCTGAATTGTCTTTGTCTTCTCCAGTAAATATGTTCCTGCAGAATGTGCAAGATCTGGTAATCTTGGTAAGAGTAAAATTAATCTTTATGTAATTTATAATGAGCAAAAATATATCCATATACAAAATGAAATTGCCTGCCTGGGATTAGTTTCCATAGGAAGTGTTGAACAGACAAAGCAAGCTATAAACGTAACATAATCAATAATTCCCCTTCTGGATGCTTGTTTGTTAATTTATGTTCTTCTTGCATCCAGTTAATATTTTTAAGCATAACAACATAAATTTTGGTAAGTTGAGGAGTACCTGTACTACTTTGTGCTGAGAAGAATCCTGTAGCTAAGGTGGATGGATAAAGTTAGTCCTCCAGATACTAATTTCCCAGGCAATGCTGCAACTTATTATTCAGTGATTATGAAAGAGAGCTTCATTGTAGATAAAATACATTTCACTTTGAGTCCAGGCATTTGGCACTTGTATTATATAAGGGAAACAGGGTGCACATCCAGGCTTGGCTATGAAAAAGATTCTGTGTGTTTCCATATACACCCCTTAAAATTCTATACGGTATTTGCATTTCTGTGTCACTCATTTAAATCAAAGAAGCTGCATAGTCTGCATCCTATGGTATTAAATTACTTCCTTGCACCTTTTTTCTTCTCACATCAGGACAACATTGGGGAGTCTATTTTTTTTTTCTGCTTGTAAACTTTATATTACTTTAGTTTTTTTTTTAAATCAAATACAAAAATAGCAGACACTAAACGTGAATGGAAACAAGAGCAACATACTGATTTCAAATTGTGGAAACTGAAAGTATATTTACTCACTTCATTGGGCAGGTGTCCATCTGTTTCAACTAAATTCTGTTCATTAAATTAAATAGTTAACAGGAACTCTGCCAATATAAAAAGTCATCCATGTGGTTATTATAAGTTAATGCTGGAAAATATCAGTTAAACTGGAAAACACATGTTGCCAGCTTGGTTTGAGGTAATGTATACCAGAGCCAAAAATTATTTTAAAAATGAAAGCAGTAACAAGGCTCAAAGTTCCATGTGGCTAATTTGGGAATATATTCATCCTAGAAGCCCCCCAAATATTTTTTTTCAATCAAACTTCCAATTTATCAGACACTCTCTGCTGAGCAAGGGTTTCAGGGCCACTATAAAACTAGGTTTGCCACTGTTATTCAGAAAATCAAAGAAGCTGCATAATTAGTCTGCATCCTATAGTATTACATTAGCAATGCAATCATCTATGGTAATAAGTAAAATGCTTTCTAGGCTATGTGAAATGAATTTCCTATGCAGTTCACAGTAGCAATATTTGTTTTCTAGAAGGGGTAGAAAACCTGGGGGAAATGACCACAGCTTCTGTCTATCACCCTTCGATCCCTTATAATTTTCCTGTGGTACATTTGAATTTATTTCCTACTCTATCCTTTCGATTTGGCTCTTAAGTCCACAGGTGCTGTGTCAGTAAATGATACTTAATGGCACTTCTACTTTTGCTGTAGCAGAAAATTAAACCCTGGAAAATTGCATGAAAAGAGTTTTGAAGTGCCAAAAAGCAGATGATCCCACAAATCCCACAAATGACCAACAAATGCAAGAAGGCACCTTCAACTTCTACCATTCCCACAAAAAGAAGGGGGGAAAACCGAATACCAAACAAACCAAAAACTTTCCTAATGCCAAAAATAGGCTGAACAGCCATCAAGCATTTGATCAAATACCTCCTATCAATCAGTAGAGGGTGGGGGAGGAAATCAGTATATTACAAGGAAGAATCCAACCAGCAGAAGAAGATATAATCATTTTAATCCTAATATTTAACATATCATTACATTCCCATATAAATCTCGAAAGTATTTCACACAGCATTTCCTCAGTTCACCTCATCCTAAATAATTTCATCACTTTTATCCTTAACTGCATTCACTTGTTTAGTCTTTTTTACTGACTTCTAAAAGAAAACATTTCTTCAAAATTTATGTTATTTTTTAAAATATAATTTGGAAATAAACATGGAAGAAAGGAGGAGTTGTCTATCATGCACAAATGACTCTGCCCAGCTTACAAGAAAAGAAATCATCCATCAAACTTGTTTGATTCCTTGACTTTTTAATTTTAAAGTTTGCGTTTATGATGGAAATTTGTTTTTAGTTATTTTTTGTTTATGGGCAGCCATACAAATTGAACAATTAAATAAATAAACAAACTCCTGACATCAATGTTGAAATTAACCATTAACCACTTACTTCGAACAGCAGCAAAGCTCATTGACCCCTTGACCCAAATGCCTGGGGGAACAACCAGGTCTTCAAAGTCTTGTGAAAGGGTTGCAACCATCCGAATCTCCAGGGAGACGATGTTCTATAAGGCAGGTGCTGCCACTGAAAGGTACGACTCAGAGATTCAACTGGATGATACTGTTTAATAGACAGGACCTGGAGTATTCTCTCTGCTAGATCAGATGGAATAGGTAGACACAGTGAGAGAAAGGAAGCTCTGCAACTATTTATTTTATTTTATTTGTCAGTTGCTTACAAGATAATAGGTATAAGTATGAACATAGTTATGAATACATGGATACATATAAGAAAAATAAAAGAAACAATAGGACAGGGACGATAGGCACGTTGGTGCGCTTTTGCACACCCCCTACATACCTCTTAGGAAAGGGGTGACGTCAAACTAGCCTGGCCTTATGCCATGGAGGGCTTTCTAGGTGATGACTAGGACCTTAATTTGTACCCAGAGGCCTACTGGGAGCACTGCAGCACTCAGCGCATTCATGTTACATGGGCATAATGTGAAACACCAAAAATTGCCAGTGTTGCAATTCCACGTTGAACATGTTACACAAATCCAAATGGAAGGTGACTAAAACACTCCAGTTCCAAATTTTCTTTTCCTCCTTTAATGTTAACCATTCATTGTTTCTTTACTTTATTCTTTGTTTTTTTCCTCCCTACTCTCACTTATTAAGTGTCTTTCTATCATCCTCAATTTTTTGCAGGTCATTCTCTTGTATGTACACTATATTTATTATCCATACTCTTGGATTCCAATCCAATTAGCGTTTTTTCTATACAATTTATTAGCACTGCTCCACACACTTCTGTGCAAACATGCTATTTTAGCCACTGTTCCAAACAGCCTATGCATCTTTCTTTCTTATGTCCACTTACCATTCATGCAATTTTGCGGTTTAGCCTTGTTGAACCTTAACATTTATTAATGTAGACTCATACTTTCTTTACTGCAGTTACAGTTCTACTTCCACCTTCATTTCCTTCACTTTTTTCCTTTTCTTTCATGTTTATTTCCCCCTCCTCCATTTGCTGTGGACACTACAAATACAAAGAATGTTTTCATTTTCCTCCAAAACTCATCTCTGGTTGTTCCACTATTACAATCACTGGACTATAACATTCAGCAGATGAATTTATACTTTTCTGCAAATCCACAAAAACTTAGATAGCACCAATCCATTTCTAACAAATATTTTAGCCCTTAATTAATCCTACTCCTTATTTCCATGCATGCATTTGTCCATTCTGTTCAACAAAATTAGGCTACCTTCATTTGGATCTATTAACCTGATTTCTCTTAATTTCACAGGGTTATAAGCCATCTGCCTCCTTCCCTTCCTCCCTTCGTCCCTTCCAGAATTAGTTCTTTCACATTCCAAGTTACAATCTTTAAAACCTTAAAAATATTATTATGCTGAAAGTCTTATGAGAGGTGTTTTTTTTAATTAAAGGATAAGTAAGTAATACTAACAGTAATGGTACCGTACGGGGAAAAATGGAAAAGGGAGGGATGGAGGGTGGGAGGGAAGGAGAAAGGGCAGTTTCTCCTGCCCAGAAAGGGCACTTGATCAGTACTGTAGTGAGCAGATCTTCGGTCATGGGAGGAGTATTTTTCTTTGAAGATAGTTATTCACCTGCTACATTTAATTGTAGTCTTGAAATAAGTTCAATTAATGTCAGAAAATTTCCTGATTTTTTTTTTCTGACCAATTTTTATTTAATTCAATTAAAAAAAATGCTTCAAGGAGCAAAGAATTTTAGTAAAATTCACATGGGTTTTGTACTTAGAGATAAAAGGCTTGTTTCCATATCTAGCTTGTCCCATCATGAGTATACATCGTTTGTCAAGGGCAGAGAACATAATGTCATTCTTTCCCAACCCCAACCCACTAGCAAGGCAACTTCCAGCCACATTTTCCATTTTGGCATCAAAAATAGTGGTTTCTGGCTTGTGTCAGTTCAAGTAATGTTGACTATTTTTATCTCTCACCCTTATCTCCTAGACCCAGATTATTTGGGGTAATATGCTGTTTCTGTAAACTACTTAGAGAGTGCTATAGAGAACTATGGAGCGGTACATAAGTCTAAGTGTTATTACTATGTATGGGTTGTGCCTGGTGCTTCCTATCTTTCACTGTATACTGTAATCTTTCAATGATCTTCAGTTCCCTCATTGAAGGGAAATTCATCTGGTGGGCATTTTTCCTACTGAGATCTTTTAGTTGAAAGGCTACTTCACCAATGAGTAGGAGACCTACTCTTACAAAATTGTTTCAGAAATTCAGATACTTGGGCCTTACAGATACAATATCCACTCTATCTATCTATCTATCTATCTATCTATCTATCTATCTATCTATCTATCTATCCATCATTAGTTTTGTGGGAAATTTTTTAAGATTATTTGTGTCTGGTTTTAAAGGGAAATATTTAATGGGGAAAACTATTACTTTACGTCTCATATGGAAGTAAATACAGGGATTTTGCATGTGAATAGAATGGAGCTGTATTAATAGTGAATTCATAAATTTTATTATTTATTTCTTGGTTTCTTTACTGCACATTATACTATGCAGTAACAGAAGTCCGTTCATTGTCATCTTACAATCTGAATTCTATTTTGTGACTGTTTCTATAAACATAGCTATTTTAGAACATAATATATATAGCTGCATCATTCAGATTAATTGATTAAAAACTTTTAGCAGCTTAAAAATTTCCCACTAAAATGTTTGTCTATACTTATAAACACTTTGAAATATTCCTTTTTGTCTAAGAAGTAACCTTATGTTACAAGAGTTGGATTCACACCAGAAAAGAAGTGAGCAGTAATTCTTTTTTTAAAAAAATCAGCCTTAGTATACATCAGTTATTCCTATAGTTTAGGTTGCTTGTATTTTAGCTATGTCATACATTTAAATTAGTAATGGAGGCGATCTTTAAAATTCTTAATTACTTGATGACAAGTCTTGTTTATTTACTTCTATTCACTTTAAGTGAGAGTGTTACTTTAAAATAATTATATTTGGTGATCTTATAAAGACACAATCCTATTACCCTTCTAAGATTAAAGCCCTCACCTCACAAAATAGTAACAGTGGACAATTTTAATGTATTAGAAGCACTTTATCTATATATTGGTAATTTTAGTTTCAAGGTGATAAATGCTACTTAGGAAACGACATCTTATTATTGTCTTTTGCCTGAATGAGCAGTCTGTTTTGTCATTGGATAGGAATTTTTTTTTGCCTATCTCCTGGGATCCTATCAAAGTAGCATCTGGCATGATTAAGTCCTGGAAGCCAAATGGTGAATTGCCAGTGTGCATTTAAGACTGCATTAAAGAGTTTTGAACACAACATAGGCTTCCCTTTGTAGCAAACATAGGAACATGGTGAAATGCTACTAATTTATTTTTTCAAAGAGGAGAAGGGATATTTATTTTGGGCTTTGCTCAGGTGTTGCCAAAAATGACAGTGGTGTCTAGTGAAATTTCTGCATCCTCTATATTTACAACTAGCTTGGTACCTGTGCTTTGCTACAAAACTATGTGGTGGGGCTTAGTTTTTGGGGAGGAAAATAACAGGGGGAAATCCTCTCCTCAGCTTGTGTTTTGCATTTGGAGAAGGGGAATAGAACTCCTTGGCATCAGAGTGTGCTAATAATAATATATGAAATACTAATGCTCTGATGATCAATTTGAAAAATTCTTTCTTAGTGAGCACCTAGAAGCCAAGAGGAACATATGTGCCAAATTTCAAGTTTGTAGACTTTATGGTTCTGGAGATTTTGTGATGATGTGTGAGTCGTATTTTGCTTTTATATACAGAGATTCAGTAAATATACCAATGTTCCTGATAGCAATATAAATTTGAAAACAGCCAAAACAATCCAGATGTACCTGAATTCAGAAGGGTTGGAAGATGGGAAGGTTATTTATCTGAAAGTGTCTTTAGATCAATGGTCTTTAAAACCACAGATTCAAGGAAATATAGGTTTAGATTGTGAGGTGTAACTTGATTTCTAATTTGATTGAAATAATTTGCAGTATGAAAAAGGAGGGTAAATGCCATTATAAGAAATGAACCATTTAAAGTTATTGCTGATGGCTATTTAAAACCTAACATAAAAGCAAAGACAGCTTTGATGGATTATCCAGTTCTCTGCATAGCATGAAATTGCAAAATGATATATAACCACTTATCTTTCAGATTCCTTAAGATAAACCGAGTGGAGTTATTTTTAAAAAACTTTTGACAATTTGAGACTGATTCTTTCTCTCTTCTTTGTCACCTCTACTTAACAACTGTCACCATTTACTCAGAAATTAATCGTGTAGCGGTAAAGATGTAAGTTGTCTAACTGTCAGCTGGTAGCTGACTATGTAAGTATTGGTTTGCATTTGCGACTTTCTTAAAGTATCATCAACAGTCAAATTTAACTTAAAACAGTTAGTCATAAGCCTTAAAATATAGCTTATTTAAGAAGTATGCATGTATTGTAATTTTACCAGGGGAAATGAAAGATGATGGGTCTCTGCCATAAGGATAGGTTTCAAAATTACAACTCTTTTTAGATCAGAGTAGTGATTTTCATTATTTTAATGAAAGATACTTGACTCTTTTCCAGGGGCAATTTAACTGTTAGTACTACAACAACAAAATCACCAGTAGCTACATTCAGTGTAGACACTTCATAAATATGCTCTTAGATTGCTCAGAGTTGTATTCCTAAATAAGCAGTGCCACAAAAGACTTAGCAAGGATGTTGGGTAAACGTTCTCCATGATGTCTATATGTTCCAATTCTTTTCAGACTGAAAACAAAATATTCTCCTATTTTCCAAATTTGACATATTTAATAAAGTCCTTAAGACAGATTTAGTCCAAAAAACATTCCTCTAAAAATCTACAGGAGGATAATTAACTTGAGAATTTGGTACTGGTGTTGGCATTCACCGGAAGCAATGAAAACATGGAAATCATGCCACCAGCATACAAATTATACCATTTGCATATTTGCATTAAAACTGTGATATCAATTCATATTTATGTGATAATGTCATGATGACATATCATAATTTTGCCATCATTGTGGTTTCTTGGGTGATTGGACCTAGTATTACAGCATAAAAATAGGAGTAGGTACCAGCAATTTAAGACAAGTTAGCATGATGCTTAAAGTCAGCAGTTTTGATACACATAGTCAATGGGTACCTTGGATTTCAGGGAGGTTGAGAAGTAGCAATTGTGTTAACAGAGGTGTAGAACTTTATATTATGAAATAACTTACATATGCAGACAGAACTAATTCCCCTCCATCACTTCTTGGCTAACTTTATTTGACAAAGTTGACCAGATCAGGGGCTCACGATGCAATATGCTAAGTTTGCTTAAATGTTTACCTAATTAATTTCACTATGTTGTTCAAGCCTATTTTATGTTTAGTGTATTGGTAGGAGCCAAATATTGATGAATTTTGTAATCAGGTCTAGCAAGTGGTATGCACGCAATCATAAGTAATTTGCACATCTCTTTACTGCATTGGTTTGCATGCACATAATATTGTGGTCCACTTTCTTAATTTTTATATATCTAGAACAGTACATATCGTGTACAGATGAGAGAGCTCAGTTTTTTTATAAAGTGCCTATGGATAATCAGATATATACTGTATATACTCACATATAAGCCGATCTCGCGTATAAACCGACCCTTAAAAAACTGCCCCAAAATGAGGAATTTTGCAAAAACTCGCATATAAGCCGACCCCCAAATACCATGGTGTGTTGTTTGGGCTAATAACAAAAGAGTATCAATATGCAATGCACTGATGAAGGTTCGCTATTTGTGCAGGAAACAATATTAAGTGAATTACCCAGTATGTAAAGACTCTGATGTTGCATGTGACGATCGCAAACACGAAAGCGGTCACGTGAATGACTAACCAATCACAGCGTGTTATGATCTGGTGATAGAAAAAGCAAAATGGAGGTGCCCAAAGTAAAAAAAATGTATTTAATTAGATGTAATTATGTTGCATTTTATTTGAGGTACAGTTAAAATTAATATTGAAATTGAGTTGTAGTTTGTCGGAATTAACTTTATTTAGTGCAGTCTCAATTTTTATGGCTGTATGTATGACTGAATGGTAATGTCAATGATATTGCATGATCTGAGAAGTGGCATCATGTCAGTTCATTTGTGTGATTTATGCGCGTATAAGCCGACCCCCTATTTTGATAATTTTTTTTTTGAGTTTTAGAGTTGGCTTATATGCGAGTATATACGGTACACACCAAAACACCACTGAAAATTTTTTTCAAGTTGTGCCTTTGAAGAGTTAAATATGTTTGTCAGTGTTTTGTCAGTTCTATTCCTCACGTATTCAAATTTGGATTCAGACTTTTGGATCAAAGCCCAATGTTTGCCCATTTATTCACTTATTCATGTATTCATTCCTTCTGCAAAAGGTGGGTTTCCAGCAATAAGTTCTTTGGGATGGGGAAAGGCCCCCCTCTCTCCCCCCTTCCCCCACTACAGTTCCAAAAATGTAAATGGCTTTGACTCCCATTAGTTTCTGATTGGTGCTGAGATAAATGTAGAAATTTAATATTAATATGTTGAATAATACATGCAGGATTAAATGGATCAACAATTTAAATGTACTTTTAAATTGGGGGGAAAATATAAACAATGATTCTGCTATCTGCGTACTTAGGCACAAACCATTGTCTCCCCTTCATAAATTATTATGCAATGCATACACTCATAAACAAAAAAATAAGAACTGAATGAATGATTATTAGACACATAGATTATTCTATGTGTAGGTACCCTTAAAGTTGTTGAGAGCATACAAATTGAATAAAACAAGTAAAAATGGAACCTATATGGAGCTTCTGCTAAGTCAGTATTGCTTACATTTAGTCCAGCTAATTCCATATAAGATCAACTGGGATCTTTGGGAAGAAAATGTTTGGATTATTGAACAGCTTTTCCTCCTGTTTACAAAGTGGAAACAAATTAATGAAGGCCTTTTTGTTAGACTGCAAGCACAAGGAAACCTATGCATGCTTATTCTCTAATAAATGTCACTGAGTTCAATGCTCCCAACATCCAGCTAATTGTAATGGTATATGAAATGACCTTGAGCAACCAGAGAAAGAACTGGTGGTCCTCCATTCTCATGGGAATTTACCAGAAACATTTGGAGATGATCAAGAGCCATTCCAGCTTTTCAAGCTCTCCCTCCAAAATCCCTCCCAAAATCACCTCATAGAACAGGGTGTCAAACTCGTAGCGTCGTGTTGCTTTCATGTTGATGTACCCTGACTTTTTCCCCTTTGCTAGAATGGGGTGGGGCTGGCCAGCACATGATGCATCTACCCCGTGGGCCACAAGTTTGACATCCCTGTCATAGACCATCACAATAAGTGCACTTAAAATATCTAATTGGGTCATCTTGCGGCCTCCAGTCTCCTCTCACTCAATTAATCAATCTTTATTCTATCATCGACCAGCAAATAAAAGCAGAAAATCACAGTTAATTAGGATAATTATAAATATATTTATTGTTTGATCTCCTCTCATATCCCTCCTTGCTAAAAGTTCGGCATCTGCCACTACCTCCTGATCTTTTTGGATTAAGTGTAAAGGATCACAGGTCCTCCCTTTTCTAGCTCAATTTCATTTCTCCTTGATTTTCATTGTTTGCACCATCTTCTCCATGTATTTGCTTTCAACGGGAGTCTTCCCTTGCCTGTAAATGCAAGATGACTCCCACTGAGTCCACAGGTAACTCTTTGAGAAAGAGACCTCATTTTTGGGGGGTAAATAAGGTATCATGGAAATGCAACACTATTGTACAAAACTGTCATAATCTAAGGAATGGAGAGAAAGCTTCGGGCGGCATAATCATTTTTGGATGCTGAGCTTTGGTATTAGAAGAATCAGATGCTAAGAAAGAAAAGCGTATTAAAAGCTTGGCCAGTAGCCTGCCCTATGGCTCAGGAACAGATTGAGTAGAGATAAAACGAAAGATGTCTGTGCCTTTGATCTAAGGCTTTTGGGTGTGTTCATTAAAGAACATCACGTTTTTTTAAAATTAAAAATGTAGGAGACTGAATTAATTCCTGGTTCGTCTTTTAATACAATTATATCAGTAATTAATGTTTTAGAACTGGGCATAGACTGAGTGAATGGTACCTTTGAATATCTCAGAAGAGATTATTTAACTTTATTTGAGTATTATTAGCATCAGAGATGGTAACAGGAGCCTGAACTAAGCCTAATTAAGAATCAGATTTGGCAGATCAGCATTTCTTTGAGTTTCAGACTGAAGAGTAGATCTGAACTTTGAAGAGCTGGGTGAAACCAGGCTTCATAATCATGGCAAGCTGTCTCAGCTTTTGTGGTGCCAAAGTGGCTTCTCTTGGCAGGATGTGTACGTGCTAATATTGTTCCAAAAATCTCTCCCTTTTTAAAACATTTTCAGTCAGTTGGATGGGCTGGAAACTGCTTGCTAGTTTTTTAACAGAGAAAAAATGTTTGGAAGGAATTCTTATGAATGACATATAATATTATTTTGGTTATCTTAGTAAGAAGATTCCCCCAAAGGTGTTTCAGATTGTTTTGTCTTTCATAATAGTTGACAATAGTTGATATTTCATTGCTTCCTTGCTTTGTCATGATTTAATTACATCCCAAGAAATTATATCATAACAGACCTTCTCCTATGGACCTTTTGTCAGCAGCAAGGAGGTTTCACATCCATGTATGCTATGTATTTTTAAAGGGGGGGGGGACTATATAACAATAGAGCAAACTTGCAAATAACATATAAAAAAATCTAAAAGAAAATCTAAAAGCACTTTAGAATGGAAAAGAGAAGGCTCTTTTTACCCTCCATCACCACACTAGATGGTAGAATTCAGCGATACAAATAATCATGGGATATAACAATGTTTTGGTACAAGTATTGCTATTCAGGATATCACTGTGGGCACAGAATAATTGCTAGTACAGCAATAATAATTATTCATATTCTATTTATTTATATTATTATTATATTATTATTTTTTAAATAATTCAAGATGACAATAATAAAATAATATAATATAAAATAATTCCTTCTTCTCATTTTCCCTACAACAAAAGCTCTGTGAAGTGGGTTTGTCTGAGAAAAGGAAACTGGCCCAAAGTAACCCAGTCAGCCTAAGGAAGGACTGGAACTCATCATCTCCTGGTTTCTAGGACAGCACTTTAACTTCTAGAACAGGGTGTCAAACTATTTCATTGAGAGCCGCATCAGGGTTGTGTTTTACCTTGAGGGCATGGCTAGGATGGGCATGCCCAGCTCAATGTCACTTGTATCAGGGGGCCTATGGGGGCCTGGGCACTCTGCCAGGGAAAGAAGGCTCCTTAGCTCCATTTCTGGCTACAATGGCCTCCTGCAAACCTCTGCCAGAGAAAGCAAGCTCCATTTTTGCTGACAGAGGCACTGCAGGCTGGTTCTTTGCTATTTTCAGGGCAGCCCGATGGGCCAGATCTGAGCACCCCATGGGCCAGATCCTGCCCGGAGGACTTGAGTTTGACACCCCTGCTCTAGAGCTTAACCATTTACTTTTGAACCAAAGCTGAAGTTGGCTTTGAGCAACTGCCCAGTAACCTAAATTATGGCATGTAGTATCTCAAGCCAAAGAATGAAACAACACATGCAAAAAGCACACATGCTTTTAAAAAAAATGAAGCCACGATCTGATCTTTTGGTTAACAAAAGTAACATCCTGGATGTTCCATGTCATGAATAGTAATAATTCTAAGAGCTGTGCTTGAATTAAGTCTTTGTTAAATCCCAGCTTGTCAACAATAATGTTGCTCACTTCATTCAAGAAGAAGAAATTTATATCAGTTTGACACATGGGTACACAGCTGCATGAGAAAGCCTAAATCCAGAGCTTTGCATATTCTGCATAGGTGTCAGTCAGCATGGAAGCTGAAATGTGGTGCAAAATTGGACTTTCTCAGAATCTCAGCTCTCATTTTCCAACAACCATGTTCCTTGTTTTTAAGTCTAAAAAGCAGAGTTTACTATACTCTCCAGTGGCTTTGTTGCCCTGCTCAGTTCATGTGGTTGTTCTCCATATTGATTTCCGTGCCTTTGTTCCTTAGGCTCTTGATCGCATTTCATTCATGGGTGACTACTTCAATGCCTTTGAAAATATACAAAATCCTCTGAAAAATCCAAACCTTTCAATACATTATCTAACAAGTGAAGACTGTGGCTTTTTCTGAAGTACTAATTCTAAATAATCTAAAAGAAATTCCATATGGATGCTTCTCATACTTAAAAAGGAAAGAGAAATTATCAGGTATTTCTTTTGTTTGAAATATTAAAAAAAATGATTAATAATGTTGAAATCCCAATGCTCCTATGCAATGCTGCAATTTTCTCCCTCAGAAAAAAACACAAAAAATTGATTCTTTACATTTATACTTGAAAGTTTTTTTAAAACAAAACCTTAATCATTTGACTATATTTTGTATAGTTTTTTTAAAATTCAATTTATTTACACTATCATTCAGTAAGGAATTCAAATATGTTTGTTTTCTTACAATACTAGTTTAAAAGCAGCCACCATAATTTTGCCTACCTGTTGACAGACTAAAATAAACAGAAGTCAAGTTAACACTCATTATATTCTTTGCAAAACAGCTCTGAAAAGTTTCGCAGTTATAGAAAACAAAACAATAACTGTATTTAATTGTCAAAAGTTGATCATTACAAAACATTCACCATAGCAGCCTGAGCATATCTAGTATGTCTGTGCACATGTATATCATTGTATAACTATGCAGTGCCTTGGCTTCATTTCTGAAAAACTGTTTGAGAGCTCACAGGAATGCACCTCCCAGCATCTGTTAGCAACTCATTAAAATAGTCACATCTTTTTTTCAGAATCATGTACAGAGAGTCCAGAGTTGGTATACAGTAGGTTCTGACCATGTCTGGACAACCAGTAGGGGAAATTTTGAGCAGTTCAAAAAACTGGCAAATACCACCTCTGACTGGCCCCGCCAGTCTATTCTCTGCCTCCCAAGTCACAGCTGATCAGTTGGGTCTTTTATTGTTGCCCTGCACAGGAGAACAGAGCTGGAAAGCAGGTTAGTGGGATGGAGAGGAAATGGGATTTTGCCCTTCCTCTGCCACATCCACAGAACTGGTAGTAAAAAAAATTGAATCCCACCACTGAGAGACTGCTCAATTTATGACCAGAACTGAGCCCAAAACTTCCATTGCTAAGCAAGATAATCATTAAAGGAGTTTTGCCCCATTTTATGACTTTCCTGGCCACATTTGTTAATTGAATCCCTGAAGTTACTGTATTAAGTTAGTAACATGATTATTGAATGAATCTGGATACATCATAAATACATGCCAGTTGCCAAGCATCTGAATGGCCATTGTTGAAATGGTACTAAGGGCCAGAAAAGTTTATCTAGATCTGAATTGCAAATAGAAATACATACAACCTCTGATGTTGGAAAAAGTGGAGGTATTTTTCATTTTAAACAAGCCAGTGTCCTTGTCATATAAACATCCATTAATTTCTACCTTGCAGTAGAAAATTCCACAGTCTAATTATGATTTCTGCCAAAACTTTGCTGTACTCAAAGAGTAAAGCTAAGGCATATAGATTTGTTTTTCAAAACAAATCTGGAAGATTTATAACCTGAATCTATACAGGTTTTCTTTGACATAAACCCTAAATGTTCACTGAAGCTTGCTCTCAGGTAAATGAGCATAAGAGTATAGCTTTTGATTCCAGTGTAATGAGTAGGTAATGAGTAAGTCAATGAATAATTTTAGCATTGCCACTGGTTTAAACATTAAAGCTGTGCACTCTGCCCTTATATTTCACATGATTCTAAAGATAAATGAAGCGTGGAAGTGTTGGAATCCACTGTCCAACATAAAGGCTAGTCTATTTTATAGCAAGTTAATGTAAAATGTGAAGATTGTGCAAGAGGTATTGTCACAAAATTGCAAGGATTGGTCCTTCACAAAACCAATTTATTCACAAAACAGTCCCCAGGGTGGGATAACCTGTCAAAGCTTTGTCTATCTTAATTCCTCCAACATTTCCCAGCATATCCTTGAAACACTTCCTAATGAACCAATGGTTTGCAGCTATTTATTGTTTTCATTTTCTAAGACTGTTCAATAGAAGAGGGAAGAGAATAAGAAGTGGGAATCAAGCGATTCTCCAAAGCACCTGAAGGCAGCAAAAGAAGCAATGGGTAGAAACTAATCAAGGAGAGAAGCAACTTAGAACTAAGGCGAAATTTCCTGACAGTGACAACTATTAATCAGTGGGACATCTTGCCTCCAGAAGTTGTGAATGCTCCAACACTGGAAGTTTTAAAGAAGAGATTGGACAACTATTTGTCTGAAATGGTATAGGGTTTCCTGAGCAGAGGGTTTCGTGAGCTGGGGGTGGACTAGAAGACCTCCAAGGCCCCTTCCAACTCTGTTATTCTTCTGTTAAATGCTGAAATAGCTTCTTCTGAACAGAGAACATATTTGAGGTGGCACTGGATTTTGCAGCATGCCAGTTTCTCTTCATTTTTTTTGATCAAAAAAGAAAAAAAATATTTTAGGAGAGGCACAAAGGCAAATTAAGCATTGAAGGAAGTATTAGGACCACATTTTGACCTATAGGCATTGATTGACCTATAGGCACTGATGCTATAAGAGCAATCAACCAATGGAACAGCTTGCCCTCAGTTGTGGGAGCTTCATCACTTGAGACTTTCAAGAAGAGATTTGACTGCCATTTTTCAGAAATGGTGTAGGGTCTTCTACTTGGGCAGGGAGTTGGACTAGATAATCTACAATGTCTCTTCCAACTTTGATTATCTGTTATCTGTTATCTTCTTTCTTAGAGATACAACAGGGACAATATCTAAGTATAGTGACCTGAAAATAGATTTAGTGAGGTGCAACTTTATGCATCTTCAATAAAAAATAAGTCTACCTGTATGTAATTAGTTTTATCCAGAAGGATGCTTAGCTTTAACCTTTATAATTTTAGGACAATAACTTAGACATATTTTTTTTTTAAATTGTGGAGCCTTCAGACCACTTTTAGATTAATTGGTAAAGACAAGTTGTTCTACTTTCCAAGAGTTGAGCACAGCTTGCAATTGTTCCAACATTATTTTTTTAAAATCATACTTCCAAATATATAATTAGAACCAGCACCCCTCAGTGTGACGCATGGAGAAAATAGGCCTTTAAAGTGTGGGAGGGGGTCATTCATCAATGTTCAGCACATTTCACAAATGACTTTTCAATCTAGTAATTTGCCCTTACTTGATGTTGTTTTGTATTGAGATAACATCTACCTTGGGTGATCAACAAGTTTTTTTTTCATCATTTGATATTCATTATCTGTTCTGTTACATTGGTAGTCAAATCTCAAGTAAAAGAATTACATTTGGATTAGAAAACTGTTTCTTTTCTAACTATGCAAACAACTAACATTTGAAGTGGCTACATTCATCCCAGATAACAGTATCTCCATCTCCCAGGACCTGATAGGTCTATCTGAATGAGTCAAGAAGCTAAACACCACTGTAGATTTGTTGGTAAAACTGGAGCAGAGTTTATTTTCTAAAAAGCACTGGTTCCTTCTTTTCACAAAGGCAACTTGGCACATCATTTTACAAATGAAAAATGCTGAATGAATGAAGGACCTTTACACTTATACTGCATCCAGATCCCTTAAAGGTGCTTAGTCTTATATCTTAAAATTTAACCAATTCTCTGATCAAACTCTTCTTATCGAACTGTAAAACCAGAATTGAGAGAAATATGAGGAGACTTTAGAAAACAGTATATATTTGCAAAAGTAGAAAAGTTTTTTTTTAAAAAAATTGGAACAGCAAGCCAGGAGAACTAAGCAATAATTTGGCAACCAAATTTTTATTAATACGAAAAAGAAGAAATGCAAAAGGATTTTCACATAAATAGCATATAGGCTGCCTGACTAGTTAGAATAGAATTTCTTCCATCTTTCTTTCCTCTGGATCCCCAGCTCCATAGTTAATTAGATGTATTCTGTGCATGTTTGTACATGGGTATATGTGTTACAGTGACTGCATTTTTGAAGCTTTCTACATCTCTTGCCATAAGTATATTTTAAATTTAATTTTTTTTCTTAGAAAGCTGAGATAGACTTATAATGCACTTCATTGGTATGTCATCCACGTATGTGTCAAATCCTCAGCTTCAGTTTCAATCTCTTGTACAATTAAATGTGTCTGCAGTATGTTCGTGAAACATACTTATACTTATGCACCAACTCCCAAACTGTTTGATAGGGACAAATCGCTACTACCTTATATGTGGGACTTTTCGCTGCTACTTCATATGGAGAGGTTTCCTTACATTTGAAGATTTGAAAGCTTCCGATGATTGGAGCTACTACCATGTTTCTCACAAAATAAGGCCGGGCCTTAATTTTTTTTCACCCCTGAAAAAATGGCTAGGCCATCTTAATTTCCTCCCCCACCGAGAGTGGCCCATATGCACATACCTCGCTGCAAGGCTGCTTTTTTCAGCAGACGAAAGCTCCCTTGCTTGAAGGCAGATTCCAGCTGCCTTCAGGTTATGGTGTGGACTTGCCCATGTCCCTTGCCTTTAGGCAGTCTCTTCGGGTGATTGGAAACTCCCCAAATTGCAGCCCACCAGCCACTTTGTTGGCTGGTAGAAAGCGCTTCGGACAAGCGCGTGCGCACCACACACACTCCCTCACCACGCATGGCCGCTTTCTTTCAGCCGCTTCTTTCCCTTGAAGCAGAGTCCCCAGCCGCTTCAGGGCGTGGCTGGCTGCCTATGTCCCCTCACTTTAGGCAGTCTCTTTTCGAGCAATGGAAGCTCCCCAAATGCAGTCACACCAGCCACTTCGAGTCGGGCCGGTAGAAGCCGGGCCTCAACGGTGAGTGCACACACACACACCCCCTTGCCACGAGGCTACTTCTATTTGCCGACAAAAGGCTCCCTTTTGAAGGCTCCAGCTGCTTCAGGCGAGAGGCATGGCTGGCCCATGTCCCCGCCTTTAGGCAGTCTCTTTTGAGTGATGGAACTCCCAATGCAGCCACCAGCCACTTTGAGTTGGCTGTAGAAGCGGGCTTCGGGACAAGCGCCACTCCGTGCGCAACACACAACACTCCCTTCCACCACGAGAGCCGCTTCTTCAGCCGCTTCTTTTCCCTTGAAGGCAGAGTCCCAGCCGCTTCAGGCGTGGCATGGCTGCTATGTCCCCTCACCTTTAGGCAGTCTCTTTCGAGCAATGGAAGCTCCCCAAAATGCAGTCACCAGCCACTTCGATCGGCCGGGTAGGGAAGCGGCCTTCAAGGTGATTGCACACACACACACTCCCCTTGCACGAGGCCTACTTTCTATTTGCAACCAAAAGCTCCCTTGAAGGCTCCAAGCTGCTCAGGGAAGAGGCATGGCTGCCCATGTACCCCTCGCCTTTAGGCAGTCTCTTTTGAGTGATGGAAGCCTCCCCAAATGCAGTCACAAGCCACTCGATCAGCCGGTAGAGAGGCGGCCTCATGGCAAGGGGGAGTGATGTGTGTGGTGTGCATGCGTGGTGCTCCGCGCCGAAGGGCCGCTTCTACCAAGGCAATCAAAGTGGCTGGTGACTGCATTTGGGAGCTTCATCACCCGAAACAGACTGCCAAAAAGGTGAGGGGATACGGGTTAGCCATGCCACACCCTGAAGCGGCTGGGACTCTGCCTTCAGGGAGCTTCTGTTGGCTATCTGGGTATCCTAGCCTAGGCCTACCTGCAGGGCACTCCTAAAGGCCAACTTTTCTCCCCATCCCCCCCGCCCTTCCCCCACTCATTTCTCCTTCACCTCGTGCTAGTTCTAACGAACGATGTGAGAAATGGGGAAAAGCATGGTTTGAATAGGCCTAAATTTTGGGGGCAGGGCTTAATTTCACCTCATGCGTAGAAATCATGCTGGGCGTGAATAGAAATCATGCTATTTGTGGAGGCCATATTGTTGGAGAAACATGGTATAATACTGAATTCTTGGTAACATCTGAACTACTGCATCAACATAAAACATCTGTTTTATTTTTTCAGAACTTTTAACCTCTTGAGATTGATTACTTCACTCAATGAGTTTAATTAGTAACAGTTTCATTCCTCTCCCTCTCCAAACTTCATTTTAACTTGGACTTTAATAAACTGGACTTCTATTTCAGTGAAAGTTCATACTGAAATTCACATTCAGCAGAAGACGGACAATGTATTCTCCTGGGAGTCAATATATTTATTTTCTTTCTCTCTTTTTTTTTTTAAACAAATCTGCAAGGGTTTCCTTCAGAGGGATCCAAATGTCCTGTTGATTTTTAAAAAGTCAAGAAACTGTTCATGACCATGTAGCAAATATTAAAAGGGGTGGGGGCTTTAATTGGGCAGTCAGGATGACCCTCTTGACTTTTTAGAACCACCCATCCACTTAACCCTCACTACCTCACTGCCTCTGATATTCCTTTGAATCTATATATCTTTTTGGAGTCAATAGCAGCATTCATTTTCAATCCTTTTAATGTTTCAGGGTAGTTTAAAGGCTGTAGGTAGTGATGAAGCAAAGCTCGGTAACCAAGGATGTTCTGTTTTAAAATTATATTGTAGTTTTGCATTTGGGTGGCAAATGGAGACTTTCTCTTTTTTTAATGCATTACTGTAAGCCTTTGGAAGGATTTTTTCCCTATCTCAAAGAGGCAGATAATAATATTTGTGGAGACCTTTCTCAAATGAATGTTCTTTACATATGCTGGCCTATAATTCCTAATCAGTGACCATCTTGACTGGGGGAGTGACAAGATGACAGACATTGGTGGCATTAAAATAATTTGGTCAAAATGGCAGCCACATTACCATTCCCTTTGGATCTAGCAATGATTTTTTAGATTTCCTGGGAACAGGGCCACAAGAAAAGTTTTTCATAGAGAACATTATAACAATGGAATAATTGAAGGACTGACTGAAGTGTCAGTCAAGGCACAAGTCTGGTGTACTTAGTACATAATATACATTTTAGAAAACAGGCTAATTACATAATTACCTAATTATGTTTGTTTGAATGGGTCATTCTTCTTTTTAGACAATTAATATATTTATTTAGTAGAAAGAGAATTGACAGGCTAGGCTTTTATTTATTACAGAAGCTAAAAGGTTTCTGAGCAAGTTGTTCTGCTCTCTGATTTCACTGTTCCTAAAGAAGAAAAAAATCAGTTTAAATTGAATAGGAAAAAGGTGAGGAGAAGAGAGGAGAACCTGAATGACATGAATTGGTCAAAGTGATTTAATGCCATTTACTAACTCTGTATGATTAACTTCATCCTCATCAAACTTTCAGTGCATGTGACTATTTCTACTCCTTTCTGCAGAAGAGTAGAATGGATCTTTTGCATGATACATCTACAGCTTCTTTTTAATTTATTGGTCAAGTAACTCTGTGAGTTTAGGCTCAACTGAGAGTTATTTATTTACATTTATATAAATCAAACAAAGCTTTAATAAATCAAAAGAAAGAAAAACATGTAAAGTTCACAGTAAAAAATTACTTTTAATGGGAACTTTAGAATGCATGGAAATATTGTAAGCTTTTAAGTTTTTCAAAATTCTCAATCAGTTTAGGATTATGTTTTATTTTTCTGGGTATTTAGAAAGAAACAGAAAAGTCCCCAAAGTGGATTATATAATATGGCCACAAAATTTCCAGTTTACATGTATTCTCAGAAGAAGACACAAAAGAAATGAATCTCCTGTAGTGCTGCATTCTGAATCAAAGAACAAAAAAGCTACAGTCCAAAATAGCGACCTCGACAATAATATAAGACTTCACCTTTGCTAAATGTGGATTAAAGCGCAAGGATAGTATACATTTCTATTGCTACGTAGATATTTTTTCTTCTTTTTGGAGTAATAGTTTGCCAAAGGACTTACTGCAAATTGCAGGCTTGGACATTCCTAAAAAACTTACATGAGATCAGAAAGTTACACCACAACACCAAGCTATTATCCAGAAATGTCTCTGAAATAGCTATATTTTGTTTTTTTTGTTTTTTTAAGAAAAGAATAGACACACATAGTCTAGCCTTAGATGCAAATCCAGCTATTCCGCTAGCTTCTAGATGTGACAAAGGTGCAAATCTAAGTTCAAGATTGTTCTGTATAAAATAGTTTACTCCAAATCCTCTAATATGATTGGCTAGAAAAGCCGGCATAGGGATTGGTTCACTAGGAACCAATCCAAAAGAGCCGCCAAAAGGCGGCTAAATCAAACAACTGTCATTGGCTACAAGCCGGCAGGCAAGCCGTATATAAAGGCTGCCGCGGCAAGAGCCAAACTGTTCCGTTTTACTTAAACTGTTGAAAAAAATACTTTTACTGTTGGAACCCAGTCTACCTCGTGTTTTTCCAGACGGAACAAAGATCTACCAAGTTTCCCTTTTGGAAAGATAACATAACTAATAATATCCAGACAGAGAGGTAGAAGTGTGCCAAATCTGAATGTGCAATTGAGAATCTTGGATTTGTTATAGCCCAGCAGAAACCACCCATACATACACATACACAAACCACCATGCACCATGCACTGCAGGAAATCAGTTGAAAAGCAATATACTACAGGCAAGGTTGCCTTGTGAAAAAGTTAAAGCAAAATAGCCCAGATAAGCATATATAATAGTTTATGAACATATAAATGCTTGTAGCAGGAAATGAAAATTATCTCCCAGCCATATAACATCATAGGGGTCACCTATTCTCTAAAGCACTTGAAGACAGGTCAAGAAGCAATGGATGGAAACTAATCAGGGAGAGAAACAACCTAGAATCAAGGAGATATTACTTTACAGAACAATCAGAGGATCAACTTGCCTCCAGTAGTTGTGGCTGCTTCAACACTAGAGGTTTTTATGAAGAGATTGGACAACCATTTGTTTGAAATGGTAACTTCCTGCCTGAACAGGGGATTGGAGTAGAAGACCTCCAAGGTCGTTTCCAACTCTGTTATTCTGTTATGTATATAGTAATATAGACGCATGTATGGATAAGGATATTTGGTTCCCGGTTTATGTAAATCAGGGGTGTCAAACTCAATTTCATTGAGGGCCATATCAGGGCTGTGGTTGACCTTGGGGGGGCAGGAGGAATGGCCAACTGGGTGGGTGTGGCCAGCTTGACACCACTCTCCAAACTGCTAGCATGTTTCCTCTTCGCACTAGGTAGACCGGGCCAAAGCAATGTGGGATGGCCCCTTACATTTTCCAGGACAGCCCTGCAGGCTGGATCCAGCCCACGGCCTTGTTCTTGGCACCCTTGATGTAAATGATCTGTGATCTAACCTGAACCCTGAAGTCATTGAATATTGCTCAGTTAATATCATGAGAAAGAGAAATATAAAAACACAAGGCAAGGCCTCAGGAATTTTGCTCCATGGGGATAACACATAAATGATATAAGTAGGGCTGCAAGAACTGGGCCAGCATAATTCAGACGATGATCAGAAGGCACTAAGGAGACATAGAAACTCTTTGCTGCCCTGTGGTGGTGGTCTAGATGTTTTCAATACAGATATGTTCCAGGTATGTCATGGTAAACCTCCAAATAAACTGTTCTTGTAATGCAAGAAAAGGAAAAGGAAAAGGAAAAAAAATTCTCATAGAGGAACAGATTAATGAATGCTTCCCTTCTTGCTTCCATCTTCTAAATATATGTATCTAAATGCTNCCAAATAAACTGTTCTTGTAATGCAAGAAAAGGAAAAGGAAAAAAAATTCTCATAGAGGAACAGATTAATGAATGCTTCCCTTCTTCCTTCCATCTTCTAAATATATGTATCTAAATGCTATGCAGAATTCCGCTATTAGTTAATAATAATATTAGCGGTTCAGAAGTTGGCTTTAAAACAAAATAGAAAAAGAATGAAGAGAAGAAGTCTTTAATACTTTGTCTTAGTAGCTGATAATGTAAAATAGGGTGGCATTTGGAGGCATAGGAAGATGCCAGTCTCTGGGGAAAGAAAGGTGTTAACTTCTAATAGCTTTTCAGTAATAGCCAAGCATCTGCAGTTCCCCCATAAAAAAAAGGTTTTTAAAAATTAATAGAGCTGAATGTGCTTCACACTGAGGAGAATGCCAGATTAATAAGCGCATTAAGAACCGTTTTGGATTGGAAATAATTATGGAAGATGACAAGGAGCAAAGGTAGCCCTGGTAGTGCTTTCAGGAATGCATTTTTAAAAGGAGTTTAAAGAGCCTTCAGATGTTGGTATTATCCTGCGTGACCAAATTAAGAGCAAATGAGAAAAGTTTATCTGGCATTTTGGAGTATTGAAAGGGCTTAGTGTTATAAATTATACAGTATGAGGAAAGGTAGGAGTGCGCACATTCACATTAAACATTATTAGCAGTTTAAATAGCAGCTGCTTTATGAAGCACTAAATGTTTTAAATTTAGGATTTAAAAAAACACAGAGGGAGAAATACATATGATGTTATTGTTGCCAGTAGAATGAGCAGGCATTCTTGCCTTACCGTAATTTCTTCCTTGTGTTTATAATAGCTGTAAAAATAATCTAAGATTGTGGATGACCAACTCTGTCTTCACGCTGGTCCTAAGCAGATCTCATAGAAACCTAGTTTCTGAATGCTGCTATCATTGGCTCTAAAGAAGTCTGTGCTTAGTTCATAAGGCGGTGTATGCGAGGGGCCAAATGCTGCACTTTGTCTCTGAAGAGTATGGGGGGGATGAGACACACACCTAAAAGTAACCACAGCCAGGACAAAAGCTAAATCTTATTTGGTTTAGTTTAGAAATTCAAATTATAGTTATATGACTAAAAAGGTAAAGGTTTCGCTGTCAGTCATGTCAGATAAAGGTTTCCCTGTCAGTCAAAATATCTATTATTTCTGTGCTTGTGTAGCCAGCATGGCTATACACCAAAGGCGCATGGAACATTGTTACCTTTCCACTGAAGTGATACCTATTTATCTTTGCATGCTTTCAAACTGCTAGGACAGGAGCTGGAGCAAGTAACTGGAGCTCACTCACCCTGTTGTGCAGAGTTCGGGTCTCAAATCCAGGCTGTCAGCTCTTTAGCTGACCAGCTCAGCTTTTTTAACCGCTGTCTGAGCCCACATTAATGTGATTACTCTTTTGTATTTCTGTCACATAAAATTGCTGTGAAATGGCAACTTTTGTCGATACTGCTCTCCTCAGCCTCTGGTGAATCTCTACCTAAAGAAATCTGCATGAGACTTACTGTATGCTGTGAATCTGTGCTACTTATCTGAATCAAAACCAGTGACAGTACCTACCAATTTATAGGGACTTGGTTAACTTTGAAAAAGTTAAGCAGGATCAAACCTGGTTGAATTGGGTGAAAGACCACCAAGACAGTCCAGGATTGCAGACTAGGTGGAAAATTGGGGGGGGGGGGNAAATGGGGGGGGGGGAGGAAATATACCGGGACGAAGCAATGCCAAATCACTTTGGTTTGCTCCTAATGAAACAGAACGCTGCCATCAAGGATAACTTAAAGCACTGAATTGTGCAAATATGCTTCTAATAAACCAAATTTAAAACTGGTCTGTGAGACCTGCTGAATTAAACTGATTTGATCTGATGAATGTTCCTCCAGAAGGAAGACCCCCTGAATTCTGTGAGCATGCTTCTCTACAGAGAATTGTAGCCATAGGTTTTTGGCTGTAAAACTCACCTTTGTTTGCTTCAGGGCCCTGTGTTGGAGTTTGTGTTTTGTTGAAAATAAAGATTGTTTGGATTGCATCCAGAGTCTATTACGTTCTCATAAATCTAATTTTCTTTATTTGAAGAGTATTTTTCTTTGAAGTCTTGTCTGAGGCATAAGACACAGATCCATCTTAAGGTAAATGTAACGTAACAAATGCTAGAAAGAAACCAAGTTGTCCTGGGTTCCACCCATTCTAGAAACTCAGTTTATTTATATATTCCCATTATCCCCTTATTCAAATATACTTCTAACACCACAGCTAAGAATTACTGAAATCCAAACCATTTCCAACATTTCCAGGGTCTAGAGTCAACTTTTTTTGCAATATTAGCTATTTCTTGTTTGTCAATGTCATAAGTCAATATATTCTGATTTTCTTCAAGCTATTATTCATCAAAATGTGTCAGCTAGCATCAGCAACATGCTGTCATTTACAGAAAATAGGTTTCTGCAATATATGGGATTCTAGTTTGTTGCAACTCAAATATATTTATGAATCTACATAACACTGTCAATTTCCAGGACAGTTGTATTTCATAGAGGAAAAAGTATGGAAGGGACATGTTTCCATTTTTATTTCCAGTGATGTAAATATGACATAGAAACTGCTAGAAAAAACCATGGATCCCATTCAGGATCCATGTTGCTTTTACAAAACCATGATTATTACAATATAATTTATATCCAATTTTCTGATTGGATAGAAATTATATTGTAATAATATAAGGAAAAGAAGAAAAAAGACTAAAATATGTGATGTAGATGAGAAAAGCTCACAGCAAG
Source organism: Laticauda laticaudata (assembly GCA_004320025.1). Taxonomy (NCBI): domain Eukaryota; kingdom Metazoa; phylum Chordata; class Lepidosauria; order Squamata; family Elapidae; genus Laticauda; species Laticauda laticaudata. Next base: position 43,311 of record BHFT01003307.1, on the reverse strand, counting down.
ACAATGCAATTATAGCAACTTATCATTGAACAGTTCTTCTACACAACATGGTGCAGACTCATTACTTCAAATCCAACTTCTCTGAGATTTATTTTTTTTCTTTTGAAACAATTTCTGACAGCTTTTGATCTTCTAAATGGAAAAAAATCAAAGAAATCTGTTTCTCAGGAGTATTAATAGCAGAGGAATGTCTGGATGCTACAAAGTACAAAACTGAATATAATAGCATCCTAGTTTTATTCATCTTCAAAGAAAATGAAATATCTTTTGTAGCCTTAAAAAATGTGATACCCTACAGATTTTCAAGGGATGGAATAAACCTCTTTCCATAAGAAAATATGAGAAGAAAGTCATCTTGAAGGACATTCTTTGCTTTTGTCCATTTAATACCCTGGCAAGCTAGCTGTCATGAACTAATCAAGTTTTCATATCTAAAGCAAAATTACTATACAGTTGGAGTAGTTCATACGCTTGATAATTGTTTCATTATCATTCCCTTTGTACCCTTTTTTGGTTACACATTAATATCTACAAATATTTCCTTTGACAGTTCCTAAAACATTGATTTTCTAGAAACTGGACAAGCTTCATAATTTACACTTTCTTTCTGTAACTAAAATAGTCTTCCATGAGTGGGTGGGGGGAAGCATCTACCCATAAGGAAAGCAAGGGAGGATGTAACTGCATCTTAGATTTAGATTACAGTTAACTATTACCTATGGGAGTGCAATGGCTCAGCACTTAAACATGCTGAGTTTGTCAGCCTGAAAGGTGACAGCCTGAGTTTGAAACCCAAGCACTACATGATGGGTTATGATCCCATTACTTGCCTCAGCTGCTGCCCACCTAGCAGTTTGAAAGCATTCAAATGCAAGTAGTTAAACCACTTTGGTGGGAAAGTATCAAAAGTCCATGCGCCTTTAACATATAGTTATGCTGGTCACATGACCACAGAAATTGTCTTCAGACAACACTGGTTCCTCTCGCTAAGAAAGGGAGGTGAGCAACACCTCCTAGAGTTAGACATGACTGGACAGGGGAAACCTTTACCTTTACCTTTACTTTAACTATTACCTAATGGGAACAAAAGAAAGGATGACCAACACAGCTGTACAATTTTATTTATGTATTTATTTGTTGGTTTCGTTTATATCCTGCATTTCATTTAGGAGACCAAGGCAGCAAATATGATTCTCTTTTCCTCCTTCCACCCATAAAACAATCCTGTAATATATGATGGATGGAGAGAAAGTGACTGGCCAAACACAATGCACAGCTACAGGAAGCCATCTGAAAAATATTAACACTGTATCGTAACTTGTATGTTTGCACTCATTCTGGCTTATAACCTGTAAATCAGAAGAGTTTGCATCAAGTTAAACTCAATTCGGATAACATGAGCAACATTAATATTTGGTCCATCCAATACCTAGTGGGTTTCTTGAATATTTGCCCATCCTTTTTTCACTTGTTTAAATGTTGGGGATCACATGAGCATCATCATCATCATCATCATCATCATCATAAACAACTACTGTGGGACTTCCGAATACAGACTGACAAAGTTTTTTTGGAACATAACACTCCAGATATTTGCCATACTTGGTGACAGTAGAATCGATGAGAAACAACTTGAAAAAATCACCAGGACTTGAAAATCGAACTGCAGAGGTATTGGCATAAACCAGGGCAGGCGGTTCCAGTGGTTCTCTGCACACTGGGTGCTGTGCCTAAAGACCTAGGCAAGCACTTAAAAACAATTGCTGCTGACAAAATCACCATTGCTCAGCTGCAGAAGGCCCCCTTACTGGGATCTGCTTGCATAATCTACCGATATATCACACAGTCCTAAACACTTGGGNGGATCTGCTCGCATAATCTACCGATATATCACACAGTCCTAAACACTTGGGAAGTGTTCAACTAGTGATTTGTGATACGAAACCCAGCATAGTTTGCTGTTGTTTTTTGTGTATTATTATTAAAATATTATTATTATTATTATTATTATTATTATTATTATTATTATTATTATTATTATTATTATTATTAAAGCATATATTAGATTACAGGTATAATTAGAACATGATTATAATTACATGAAATGGGTATGAATAAAAGAAGAAATTAAGACACATTGGTGCACTTGTGCATGTTCCTTACAGACTTCTTAGGAATGGGATGAGGTCAACAGGAGACAAACTAAGGTTAAAATTTGGGGGGATTGGGAAAAGCCACGGAGTAAGGTAGTGCATTCCAGGCATTGACAACTAGGTTGCTGAAGTCGTATTTTCTGCAGTCGAGTTTGGAGCAGTTTACCTTAAGTTTGTATCTATTGTGTGCTCGTGTATTGTGGTTGAAGCTGAAGTAGTCATTGACAGGTAGGACATTGTAACAGATAATTTTATGTACTATGTTTAGGTCAGACCAAAGGTGGCATAGTTCTAGGTTGTCTAAACCCAGAATTTCAAGTCTGGTGTATTAGGTATTCTGTTGTGAGCAGAAGAGTGGAGGACTCTTCTCATAAAATATTTCTCAATTGTATTAATGTCCGGGTTCCAGACAGATGAGCTGTATTCGACAATTGGTCTTGCAAATGTTTTGTATGCTCTAGTTAGCAGTACAATATTACCAAAGAAGAAGCTATGCAAGATTAGGTTAACAACTCTTAATGCCTTTTTGACAATGTTGTTACAGTCAGCTCTGGCAAATGTTTGGCACTTGGAGGCAGAAGCTTAGAAACCAACTGCTAGTAGAAATCTTAACCTGGTAAATCTCGAATAAACATTATCAAAACTGGTAAATGTAAATAGCATGTCAGAAAAGTGAGAATCCAATAAAATTCAATGAGATTAGGTAAGATTTAAACAGATACTATTGGGAGGGGACAATTAGTGTAGTAAAGAAATTAAGTCTAACAAACAAAACAATGTCTGCATAATCTTCACTATTTGTTAATCCCATCAGATCCATATAGACAATCCTTGTTCCTGCAATCCCAGCTATCGAAAGAAAAAAAGTATGCTTCCTCGCTCACAGAACAGCCCAAAGGAAACTATAGAAAGAAATTGTAACATAGAGAAACCCCAAACTTTAGTTCTCAGGCAGGGAGCGCTGACTTGTTGAGCATTACTTATCTATATTTCCTGGGGAAATACATGGGAAAATTCTATTGTGGAAGATTCCTCCTAGGGTTAGGTTTAAGTCCCCATAAATTCAGAGAAGAAAATGTACATTGACAAAAGATATGCAGAGCTTCTGTATGCTTAGGAGGGCTATGTTTTCAAGCTTATCTGATCTACATTTCCTAGTAAAATACATGGAAAAATCCCATTGTGAATAAATACACTACGATTAGGCTTATATCACCATGAATTCAGAGAGGAAAATGAGCATAGCCAGTAGATCCAGGACCCCTCCAATATATTTAGGAGGGTGCTGACTTTTCAGGCCTGCCTCATCTAGGTTTCCACTAAAAAACATGGGCAATTCCATTTTGGAGAATGCATCTGGCCCACGGGCCACCAGTTTAACACCCCTTATTCTATTTGTATGTTTAAAATGTGTGTTAAAAAAATTAAATTGTATCCTAGTCTAGCTCCTCTGAAAAAATATTTCTTCCCTTCCCGTGCATTGTTGGTAGTAGTATCTGAAAAATTCTGGTGCATTTCTTCCAACTCTTTTTCATTCATTTTAATGGAAAGAGATCTACTTAGATAGGTTTTTTTTATTTCAAAGGAGTGCTTTTTTCTTTATGTGTGAGATTCACATGAGTACAGAAGGCTAGATTCACATGAGTATACGAGGCAGCTGAAGGATAGGCAATGTATGAGTGATCAATTCTCTATTGCAGTTCCTCAACAATCTCCCTGTTTTCCTACACTTTAATTAAATCCCAGGGGAAGAAATCATGTGGAAATACCTCCCATGAGGGGGGAGGTTCAGATCAAAAAGGAAAGACATCAAAAGAACCTGAAAAATGATAGAGGGGGTTATAATTGGGAAATAAGCCCCAATACTTTTGGGCACTGTACAAAAAAAATTAGAAAGCTTAGAAGACATTTCCACAGGTTCTTTCCCATGGTAACATTATCCATCTGCATTCAGCCAGCAAAAAAACTATTTTGCCATAAATTAGCTGTTCCCCATTGACAACTTCTCTCCTGCTATAATAATAACTTCATAAAAAATGTTAGTATTTATTTGCATTAAGTAACCAAAAAAAGAGATGAGCGGTGTATGCATATATTTATTTATAAAACCTACAAAATCTATATTATATATTGATCCTAGGCAGCTCATAAGCACTAGAAAAACAAGAATAAAAACCAAACCACCCTTCCCATCAGACGCTAGACCAACCATACTATTCATTATTAGAAATATTGCAGCTTCATTATTTCACCCACCCACCCCCACACTAAACATCACCAGCTGATGAGAAAACATCCGGCCAATCCTTTTTTAATGTGGATGGGTGATGAGTTTTGACTGCTGGCTACATGGAGGATTTGGAAATGGATTTAGTAATATTCCAGAATAATGCTAAACCAGTGGTATCAGCTGATAGTTGATCTCTTTTAAGACATGACTCCTTAGAAATAGTGCTAAGCCATGTTCAAAATTAGCTGGAATTTCAGGTGATGAGCATGAAAAAAAAAATCTCAGGAAGCCACCAACTTCTGTCTCCCTCCTTCCCTCTCTCTCTTCATTGTGCAGCCACCTGGTATGCCAGAGCAGAATGTATCCCAAAGTAGATTGGGTCTGGTTGGAAGCACTGCTTAAAGAGAAAACTTCGACTTTAATAGGATTAAGGATCATTATAAAATGTATCAAGAATAGATTGGGAATAGAAAAAGGAACAGCCTTTTCTCATCTGGAAAACCAATTGCAGTTTTTCCTACATCAGGGGCACTTCAGACAGTCACTTGTGTCCTTGGTCACCTCATGGCTTGACTACTGCAATGTCCTCTATCCTTGAAGACCACCCAGAAGCTTATGGTGGTTCAGAATGCAGCAGCATAGACAGTGATGAGCAATTCTCCATATGTCCACTTTACAAGCTACACTTCAAGTGCAGATTGCTCACCTATAAAGCATAGGGCCTACCTACTTGACAGATTGTCTGTCTCACATAGAATCTGCCAAGATAGTTTGATATGGCAGGTTTGGTACATCTTCTCTGTAGCAGCGCCTGTCCTCTGGAATGAAATTGTCCCCCACCAAGATTTGAATGGACCCCCCCACCCTGCTAGTATTTCAAAGGCCCCTGAAGAAGTGGGTTTTTCTCAATGCCTCTGGTAAAGATGATTGATGCCCATCTCCCTTTTCCCTGTTACCTTCCAGGCTTGTTTACAATCCCTGCTCCTATGTTTTGTGTTGGGTTTGTGTTTTTGTATTGTTCCTTGTTTTAAAATATTTTTAACAATTTGTAAACTGGCCAGAGTTGCTAGGAATCAGGTAGCGTTTATTTATATTATTTCTTATGGGAAGAAACGTCATTAAAAGCTGAAAGGCAACTTTTGAAAAGAGTATTATAAAGCAAAATCTCACCCTCCTATCCACCTTTCCTATTTAGAAACAATTTTATAACAGTAGATAGGTAGAATAACTTTATGGTCACTTTCAATGTACACAAATTGGCATATATTAAAATGAAATTTCATTGCATACAGCTCTCAAAGGGCCACCACCTCCAATATACACCACATAATCATGACAAAATAATAAATAAATATGCATATACCAACATATATTATATGACACAGAGAAACAACACAGTCTAATTCAGATGTATACAAGTACATGAAAAAAATGAAGTATTCTGGAGGGGGTATTTTTCCCAGAAAAACTGAACAATGATGCCTTTTGATTGGCTTTTTAATTTTTTGGAAAATGATATTTTGCATTAAGTAAGTTGCATATCCCAGTGGTCAAGGTGCTTAGCTAAGAGTGAGAAGATCTATGTTCAAATATTTATTCAGACCTGAAATGTATTGAGTGACTTCAAGCTAATTATTAGCCTTCAGTTTTATCTATTTCAGGAGAAAATTAAAATGAAGATTAAATGATGGAAAAGACCACTGGCACTCCTCCTCGAGCTGCTTTGGATACAACAGTAAATAAGTTTCAGTAGGATATCTCCTGGCAGCTGCCCCTTTTCCTTCCATAGGGCCCTCTACTTAGCACCGCCCAGCAGCAATTCCTAAGCAGGGTCACCCAGTTGTGCTTTTTGCAGGATGATGTGTCATCACAGTGAAATCGTAGCACTTACTGGGAAATGAGAAAGGCTGCCAAAGAGAAGAGAAAAGAAGAAAAGAAAAGAAAAGAAAAGAAAAGGAAAAGAAAAGAAAAGAAAAGGCAAAACAAAAAATACAGAAGGAAAAGGGAAGTTCTGCTTACATTGCAGCTGCATCCCAAATTTGGAATTCATTCCTACCCACAGGTAATATCCCAAAGAGAGCTTTAATTCAAACATCCATGGGGGATCCACAAAGTGTGGACAAAACAGACAAGTTTGTGGCCACAATACTGTGATCAAAACTTTCTGTTATAACATTGAATTGGCTAAATGGCAAAAACTTTGGACCACCAATAAGAAAATAACATTGGCCATGGCAAACAAGGAAAAGATGTTTTACAGATGGCATCTTCTGCCGGCAAGGCTTTCCAAAATGTTCAAAAATTTATCTCCAAATTGTTGGAAGTGCAAAGATGTATCAGGCACATTTTTTCACATGTGCAATGCTGCAAAAAAGTATTGGAGACTGATCCAGACATGGGTGGAACAAATGGTGGGAGAGTATATTCCATTTAAGCTGGATTTTTTTTCTCCTAAAAATAATATCAGAACGATATAGGAAAGATTTGATTTATCTAATAATACAAGTATTGACGGTGGCTAGAATAATATATGAGCAACACTGGAAGAAGGAAAGCATACTGCCAGAAATAGAGATAATGAAGAAAATTATGGCCTGGGCAGAATCTGATAGGTTAACCCTAGAATTAAAAAAAAAGGGGGGGAGGGGAATCTGAGTACATGAAACATGAAATAAATTCTATCATGGTTGCATAGAAGAAGGAAAAGTCATAACATAAGTAGCTATGATTATTAGAAATAATTAGTAAACAATGTGTCAAACAAGACTGTAAATGGTGAAGTAAAATGTATATATGTATAACAATTGTAATGCCAGAACGACTGCACCATGTTGTATTCTTATAATTAAAATAAATAATAATTATAATAAAAACCTATGCCTGTTTGGTTTTAACCATGGGCAAAAAAGAAAAAAAAACCTAGGTGGAACTTCCCATAACACTGCAGTGGTCATTATCTTGACTATTTTAACCATACCCTGCAGGTAATCCAGTCCAAATCTTGATATTCAAGCCAAGATATTCATAACCTCTGTTTCTATGTTGTTTTAAGCCAAATGTTAAGTTCTAATCACAAGCATATACAGCTAGTCCTTGACTTACAACAGTTCATTTAATGATGTTTCAAAGTTACAAAATGTAAGCTATGACGGTTCTGCACAGTTACTACCTTGTAGCATCCCTACGATCATGTGATCAAAATTCAAATGCTTGGCAACTGGTTTGTTTTTATAACTGCTGTCATTTCCTAAGATCATGCGATCTTCTGACAAGCCATGGGGAGAAGCCAGATTCACTGAACAACTGGGTTGCTAACTTGTCAACTGCAGTGACTCACTTAACAACTGTGGCAAAGAAGGCCATAAAATGAGGCAACACTCAGCTGACAAATGTCTCACTTAACAACAGAAATTTGGGGCTCAATTCTGGTTGTAAGTCGAGGACTACCTGTATTCCTCTAACCACTTAGTCTACTTCCCCACACAATTTATTCAAATTTGAGGAAGGAAGGAAGGAAGGAAAGAAGGAAGGATGGATAACTTAATGCTAGTATTTCACCTATGATTTTGTTCTCTTCCTTTGCAATGTGGACAAGGACCACTGACATTTCAAAGTGTACCCTTAGAGCTGATAATTCTATCTGACAGTGTTTTTTAAAAGTGAGAACAATGGTTTATACATGGCTGCAAAAAAAAATTCCTGGCTCACTCCAGAAGAATTTTGACAGAGAAAAAAGGAAAAGAGAAGCAGTAAAACCTACCTATTGGTTTCTTCCAGTTATGGGAGACCATGAATCTGTCACCACAACTAATTTCATGCAGCGATGGGATTTGGACTCTAGCATATAGAGTTTACCTTGTCATTCAATCTGATGTTAGGGCTTGTTCGGTTTTTCATGCAAAAAGCATGAAAATGTTACATGAAAAACCAATAAATGAATGGAAAGTTATATGAATGGTATCAGTAAAAAGATAAATTTATAATGGTTGGTGTGTGGCACCATTCTTGTTGCTCTATCACATTTTGCAGAAAAGTTATGGAGCATAATTGCACATCCCTCTCGTGATTTTGAATTATTTTGATGCAGTTTTGACCTAAAGCTGTATCTTGGAAACTGGAACTTATTAATACTCAGGACCTAATTTTCCTTTATTAGTGCCCAATTCCAGTAAAATTGAGCTGATTTCATTTCCGACTTTCTCCTTGTAGACCAATGTATTCCAAGAGATTATATGGCCTGGAATTTACGAAGAAAGGGTACCATGAAAGGGCATTGCAATAAATGACAGAGTGGAACCTAAAGATTGTGGAGGCTATTCCTTTTGCTTGGCTTTAAGACAGGCAGTTACATTTTACAAGAGAAGGTTATCAGATCAAGTAAGGAGAGCACAGAATCAGTGTCTGGGTGGCAAACTTAAAACAACAACACATGTATCAAGGATAATTTCAAATCTGGATGGAGCAATTCTAGTGTGAATTTCCTGACAATTCTTTGGCCTTTTTCTTTCACAGAATTGTTGGAATTGAGCTGGGCACCAGTGGACTTTTGGAACTTCTTCACAGTTCTATTCTGTCCTTACTAAGAGGAAACCCTGCCCTTGGAAAAAAAAAATTGTGAGAAATCATCCAGTCAATTTCACTGCCTATAATTTGGGTGCGGAATTCCAAAAGGTCCTTTGTGCTCATTTTAAAAAGTTATTTCAATGTAGAATGGACATTATCGTATTATTTCAATAGCATTTAAATTAAAGCAAGATTACTCTTTTTTTCCTGGTCTCATCCTTTTTGGACTTTTTGAACAACTACCCCTGACATATTATTTTATATATTTATAAAATTTATTCTATTATATAGTATATATTGATACATTTTGAATACTCATACGCAGTACTTAACTAACATCCATACTTCCTTTCTAATATATAAATGGAAGGATACATATTCTTTTGAGTTTTAGGGATTACATGACAGTGGTTGAAATGTATCCTATCACGTTATGCCTCATAATTTCCAGCAAGTGAAACCCCTGTTCTGCTTCCATTTCAGCTGATTTCTTGGAAGAAAGCTTTCTACGATTTCCAAAGAGCAGGTGTTCCTGCGCTTTCTGTCTGTCCAATGAGGCATCCCTTTCTTTGTGCTGTTTGCCAGGCTCAAGTTAAACTATTCCTATTGATTTATTAATCTAATGTTTGGGTGGCTGGAACTTGTTTTTACTAGGCAGTATATTGGATGACTCCTGGGAATATTATTAGACTTATATCTTTATTCACCTATTAAGAAAGTGATGCAAGACTAACCTGTGCTAATGAAGCCAAGAAACAGCTTTGCATACCTTGAATAATAAGAGTTGACTGAGGTTTTCATGAAACTTGATCATGCCTTTGGATTTTTATTGCTTGAGCCAATTAATTCCTTGATTAGCAATGAAGGAACAAAGTACATTTATTAACAGCAGGCTGGTTAGATACACATGCATACCCCAAAGAGGAGGGGGAGAATGATCATTTTAGGAAGCAGAATTTGCATCAGAGAATGAAAATACCAATCTGATTTCCCAATTTCTAAAGAAAATGAATTTCAGAATACTGGAAAATCAAAAGAGCAAGACACAAAAGATAATCTTTGGATTGAAAATGGAATTTGAAGTCTATTATTTTGTCTGTTTATGAAACCTCCAAGATCAGGTAATTGTTCTGTATGCAAATAACCGGCTTCAAATAATGCATTCCCATTGGCTACTAAAGACGATAAGGGATTGGTTCCTTTTGAACGCAATCCCTGCAAGCCGCGGAAGCGGCAAAATCAACAACTGTCATTGCTGCAAGCCGGCCGGCAAAAGATATATAAGAAAGACCGGCGCGCTTTGAAGCCAATGCTTCCTTTTCTGCTTCCTGACTTACAATAAAGAACTCGTTGCTGTTGGAACCCGGTCTACCTCGTGTTTTTCCGCGACAAAACACTTCCGGCGACGAGCGGTGGGGATCGTCCTAAACGCGAGGACCGAGCACGCGGTGATGAGAAAATTTCCAACGACAACGGAAATGCTCGGAACCAACGCACCGCCCCGCACCTTTTAATCCCCCAACGAGGAAGAACTGGGCATCGTAATGCCAGACCGCTTCCAGAGTACCTGGAGAGCAATGAGAGATGGAAGACATCTCGAACAACTGCAAAAGGAGCCGTTGTTTTTTTCTAACGCACTGCGGAACCGGACCATTTTCAAAATGGGGCAAAAGGCCTAGTCACAAATACAAAAATTGCTAACCTCTAATACCGTGCTCATTCCAATTCAGCGACACCTTACCACTGAGAGTGACCTGCGACGCATCACCCGTTTGGAGTCGGGAGCCATCCCGAGCCACCAACTCCGGACGGAAAGAGAGGCGCCGTCGCATACTACTCAAAACTCTGTCAAAAGACCGAGCCGGGAACGTACAGCCCCAACTGGACAGGAGAGCCCTAGCAAATTCGCTGGGCTAAAACGTTTTCGATGAATACTGTACGGCGGGGTCTTTTTAAATTGTCACAGACCCACAAACCGCGTACTTGAAATTTGGCGGGAAACAAGCCACACCAAACATCCTGTCCGCCGAGAATGACTAGGTGGTCGGAGTTCCTAGCAGCCTACTATAACCACCCTAATACACCGGCCAGCGAAACAAAATTTCCATCGGACGCTTTAAGCAGAGCACCATTGCCAGCAACGGAGAAGACCGGGCACCACGATGAGCCCACAAGATAGAGACCTGCCCCCAATCTACCAATCTCCCGTGAATGATGTTCGCCAGAGCCACGGCAAAAGAACCCTATTGACCGATCGGATACTTAACTGGGTAGGTAAGAGGCTGGCCGGAAAATCAAAAAAACCGAGACTTTTAAACCGTTCCGTACCTAGACAAACCGAACTATCTATAGAGAAGGATGTCTACTGTTGGCCCCAGTGAGCGGTAGTCATCCCAAACAAATTACAACCAAGGTTCTGAGCATGTTGCATGAGGGACACTCCGGGAATTGTTAAAATGAAAAGCCTTGCAAGGAGCCTATGTCTGTGGCCGGGCATTTACAAGACATTGAATATTGGTCACCTCGTGCAAACAAATGCCAGGGAGAGCCAGACCAGCTCCTCCAAAGGCACCTATAAGGCGACTGGGAAATCCCAAGGGGCCCTGGTCCGGATCCTTATCGATTCGCAGGCACCCCACCAGGGAACACACGTTTCTGATTGTCAGTGGACGCATACTCAAGATTGGCTAGAGTAAAAGAATTATGCCAATCAACGACAACAGAAATGGTAATAGGAAACTAGACCAACTTTTTGCAACCCACGGCCTGCCAGGACGTACTAGTTTCGATAACGGACCTCAACTAACCAGCCCTACCTATTCGAACAATACCTAGCCTCCCTAGGTATAAGGACTGCCCTCACAGCCGCCGGGCTCATCCTGCGGCCGGCGTAGGGCTGAAAGAGATGGCATGTTTACCTAAGGAGGCCTAGAAAAGAATGGACCAATGCGGACATCCAAAGCCAAAATAAACAGGGCTACTCACCGCCAACATATACACCAAGTTACCACAACCAACAAAAACCCCATTCAGAACTACTGATGGGGTGAGAAAACTCAGATCGCAGCTAGAGTCGGCCTACACGCCAAACTTGCACACCAGAAAAACCCCCCTGACTCCTCTACACACTCAGGAGTTTTTAAAATTGCCGATCTGGTAGTACGCCAAAAATTTTTACGGGAGGACCCATTGTGGGGGGTACCGACAAATCCAGACTAACAGCCCCAAGTCATACCCGTTAAATGATGGCAGGGAGTGTAAAGCGGCACATTACCAGCTCCGGTCCCGAAACTTAAAAGGACGATGAACACAAGCCAAACAACGACAAAAAACGAGGAATTCAAACCAAAGATACAGAGGGGGGGGAACCACCGAAAAAATAAATAAAAAAAACCGTTTAAAACCCAATGCCGATAAAACCAAAACGAATCAAAAAGAGCCCAAATGAAGACTCCAACCTGTTTGGAGGAAAATTGCATGAAGAATCCAATCCGAAAAGGAGGCCAGCCGAAAGCCGGCTCTAACCTGCCCAGAGGGAACGGGAGGGAGCGGCGAAGCCACCGCAGCCCAAGCAACTCAGGCGGCGGCATGATGCGGCCTCACCGCTTCCAGACGGTTCCCAGAGAGAAAGCGCAGCAGGACAACAGCAAACGATCCTCCGAAGCGCTCGAAGACACGCGCACAAATGAACCGCCGCAGGTCCAGTCGAGCCCGAAGAAGCCCCGCCTTACTTACGAGACTATGTCAAGAGCGTAGGACTGAACCAAGAGGCGGAGGGGTTGTTCTGTATGCAACATAACCGGCTTCCAAATAATGCATTCCCATTGGGCTACTAAAGACGATAAGAGTTGGTTCCGGTTTGAACATCCCTGCAGGCCCGGGAAAAAGGCGCGCAAAATCAAAACAACTGTATGCTGCAAGCCCCGGGCATAAGATATAAAAAAAGGACCGGCCGGGCTTGAGCCCAATGTTTTTCTGCTTCCTGACTTACAATAAAGACTTTGCTGTTGGAACCCGGTCTACCTCGTGTTTTTCCGGACAAAACAGTAATGGTCTTTGATGGAATCAGCATGCTAATGCTGAAAAACAGTTTGTCTTTCCAACTGTTCATTTGTACATTAAGCCAGGACACACCCCTGCAATCATTCTATATTACCCAAACCATAATCACATTGATATACATCTTATGAGCTCAGCTGTCTAATAATGAGTACAGATGTATAGGATAAAGAATTTCTAATTATGAGAGCTGCTTCATTCCCTGTGACATTCATTGTACCAGCAGCCCTTCTAACAAGGAACAAGTATATTTATACATGGAATAAATATTTATTTTATAAGTAAAGCAAAGAGATCCAGCTTCAAAAGTCTTCCTGCAAACGGGAAAGAGAAGGGAAGGAAGGAAGAAAATATATGGAAATATGTTGTGAGCTTTACCCAAAACAGTGAGGGATATCAAAAACTGAAAACAAGTAATCCAAAGTCTTTAACTACTAGCCTATGTGATTTTCACCTCATATTTACAGGCAGTGTGAAGGGTTTGTGAGTATTCCTATAAAATTCCATTTATCATCATTGGTTTTGTAATAGGTTGGTGAGATGTGTGAAGACATCATTGATGCTGTAGTTGGTAGTGGGGAACAATGACCCCTTTATGACCTGTGGACTTTGACTCCCAGTTATGCTGGTTCGGGAATTCTGGGAGTCGAAATCCACAGGTCAAAAAGGGGCCATTGTTTCCCGTCCCTGCTGTACTTAATGCTGACTATTGGTCCTTATAGTAGGTGGGTTCAAGTCCTATGCCTTCTAGTGAAATTGTACAGGTTGACTGACATTTACTCGGAAATGGCATACAGCAGCATCTGCAGAAAAGGAATATTCTCTATGGAGAATTTCTATATAATTCTTTATTGCACACTATTACCATTTCTTACTACACCTCTCCTCAAATGGCACTCCATAAAGTTCATGACACTGTTATACAGTAATAGAAGAAATTTTGGTCCTCAGAATATCCTTTACTCCAAGGTGCTTTTTTCCTGATTGTATGATTTAAAGTATCAAATAATTATAGTGTTCTTGTACTGGGAAATCTCACTAACTGTCTGCTGGGCTGAACCCACTTCCATTATCACTTTCAAAGTCAGTAAACTAGCCTTGAAATGTGAAAACAGAGGCAAAGAAGCCAAAGGGTTGAAAGTTTAACAATGTTTTCTCTGTAGCTCCTTAGAAGTAATTTGAGTTGCTATTTTGCTCCCATTGGTAATAGCTTTGAAGAAAAGCAGACCTTCTTCTAATTCCAAAGACCCTAATAAAATAGGTAATAATGGAAACATCCACCATCCATTTAAGGTGGAATATCAAGAACTTGTTATTCTGTAACATGACTACTCTGGCTAAAAGAGCAAACTGGTTCCCAAACATGTTTAATCTTGCATCCATTTTAATTTCTTAATTCTCCACAAGCCTAAATGAGATATTGAGACCTATCCAGGGCAATACACTGTTTTTACAGAGCTATTGCTCCTTCTAATTATGTATTTATTTCTTTATTAATTACTGCTATAATTTCCTCTGACATTTAACATAACCACGTTAGTTTTATACTTTAGTTAGTAATTCATCGTATCATTATGTGCATGACAAAGACATGACAAATACAAATAAATGTGGGTGTACCAGGTTTAACCACTGCTCTCAAAAATAATACTTTTTAAAATGCAGTAGAATGTGCACTCAAACTGAATGTCATCACAGCTTTATATAAACATAATTTTTCATACACAGATGCAAATACATAACCTGCCACCCACTGAAATTTGTGATTAAATGACAAAAAGCCTAAAATTGCAAGAAAGGAAAGAAAAGGAAAGGAATTTATATTCTTCACTACTATTTTTAAGTGACTGAAACTAGCTTGGCTAATTTCTATTAAATAATTATACTAATTGGCTATTGCAAATCTGACTATTACAGATTTCAATAATATGCTGAAATGTAAGATGTGTTACCAACAACAATTGCATAAGTTTGTACTGATTGATATGTGAAGAAATTTGCTTGATATTCGGACATGTTGTGAACGGTTGGAGTAATTCCAACTACCAGAAAATTTAGGATATTTGCTATCTCAAGCAAAGTACATGTAGACAGAAATAATTTTGGAAAACTAATATTGTATGTGACAAACGTGGCACAATTAATATATTATGTGCACAAAAATGGAAGAAAGGAAAACCCACAGCAGAAGATTGGATTAGCAAATTGGTGGAGCTTAACTGAAATGGCAAAGCTGACCAGTTTGGTCAGGGAACAAACAATCAAAGATTGGAAACCGTAAGTGGTGTTTTCTTTAAAAGAAGAAAAAACTGAACTGCTGATTTATGGCTTGATGGATTAAAAAGAGTTAAAGAGGGAGAGAAGTGTAAGATGGCAATTACATGATGGAAAGAAGATAGAAATCAACTTTCTGTTTTCTTTCCTTTATTACTTACTTTTTCTTTTTTCCTTTTTCTTATTTTTCTTTTCATTTTTATACTTTTATTGTAAAACTCTCAGAAAAATATTTTTAAAAAGAGAAAGTTCTTGTGAAATGTATCGGGAGTTTTGCCCTTTATGAATAAAAGGCAACTTTTAAAATTTTCAAAAGGCAGTTTCAGTTTCCAGAAACCAATTCAACCACATTTTAGGTGGCTATTTCTTAGAGGACCATATCTTTTTTTTTTTTTGTCACACAACATGATTGAGTTCAAAGGTCTAATAAAGACTTAAATGGTCATTTGGAAAAAGTAATTGCAAATAAAACTAGAAAAATTGGTTGCTGAAAAACAAACCCCTGAGGAATGCAATTTACCTACAAAGCTGAATGTACATGCAATTAAAACCCTTTCTTGTAAACACTGCTTGGCCCTGATATCCTTGCATACTCAGCTCTTAAAGACTAGGTCACATTGGCCGACGGATGCAAAACGTATGTAAAAAGGACACAGCGGACGAGCAAATTTTCCATCCGTTGTTTGTTTATCTCCCGATCTCAAAAGTGCCCCAAATTTGCATAAAGAGAAGGGACAACAACGGAAAGGAACGTATGTGGGGAGGGTGTAGCGAGGATGTTAAGCGGATGCTCAATGGAAGCCTAGCGGATGGAAGCAGATGGAGCGGATGACACATCCGGCAGGGCTTCCGGGGAGAACAGTGAAGCGGAGGCGCAGCAGAAGGAGCGGATGCCGAGCAGATACAGTGGATGCATCACGGACGCCTAGCGGATGCCTAGCGGATGCAAAGCATTCACTGCACATGCGGGGAGGATGCATTGCGTCAGCCCCGCGGATATAAAGGGAAGCAGCTCGCAAGCAGGTCACCATTCAGAGGAAAGACTGCTGCCAGACACATCTTCAGCCAACAACCATGGGGAAAGAAGAGGAGCCTGTGCCTACTCCTGTCAGCCCTGGCAAGAAGGACAGGACCACCATCCCACCCCTGGCGCTGACTCGGCTTCTGCTGGGGCTTCTCGCTGCTGGTGCTAACTCTGCTGGTGCTGGTGCTTCTGCTGGTGCTGCTCCTGGTGCTGGTGCTTCTGCTGGTGCTGACTCTGCTGTGGTGCTGGTGGTGGTGGTGCTGCTGCTGCTTGCTGCTGCTGGTGTGGTGGACCAGCCCCTAGAACCTCAAAGCCCTGCTGATGAGGGCCCAGAAGGCCCTGCCAGAGGGAGGAAGAGGCATTCACGAGAAAAGGGGGAGAGGAGACAGTACTCCATTGCAGGGAACATGAGGAGGAGGTGCTCAAATGGCTGAGGGAGAACGAGTACCTCTGGAGGAAGAGACACAGGCTCAATTGAGACACCAAGGGAAGCAGGCGGCTTGGAGAGAGAAGGCAGAGAGCCTGGCTACACTTCGGATGTCCTCCTGGGGTGGTGGAAGCACATGCACACTGGTACGGGAAGCTGCACCTGAAGAAGTCTGGCCAGGCCGCGGTCAAGCTCACCGACCGGGAGACCTACGTTGATGGCCAAGTGCAGCTTCTTGGAGGGTGAGATCTGCCACCGAGGAGCAGCCCCTCTGTCAACCCTCTCTCTCAGGCAGTCCACAGAGAGCCAGTCCTCTTCTGGCCAAGAGTCAGCTCCTATGTCCAGGCAGGTATCTTTGGATGCCCCACGACAGAGACCCCCCCCGACAGCTGCACTCCCGTGGCGGAGCACATGGAGGACCCCCTGACGCAGTTGGAGCAAGAAGAGGCCACTGCCACCAGAGACCACCACACACCCACCCCCAGCTCCACCTCCACAGAAAGCAGGCAGAGAGGCAGACCAGAGGGGCAGAGCCACACTGTCCTCTTGGAGATCAGGGACACCATCAAGAGCAGCGTAGATCTCCTCTCTCAGCTGGTACCTTCGACATATCATCCTCTAACAGAAAGCCCTTCCTCACCTACATGAACAGACCCTCATGGAAATGCCCGAAGCCAGTACCAGGTGATCAAGGAGAGGATCACAGGTCTTCTGCACCACCCTCCAGGCCAGCTGAACCTGCTCTGACCCAGTCCAGGTCTGCTCCTCCACCCCAGGTGATATCACAGCCCTTCCAAGGCTTCCAACAGCCCCTCACCTGCCAAGGCTAGGGCTACCAAGAGTTCCAGAGCACAGGCAGCCCTTCCCAATCCAGGCACAGGTATATCACACACCACAGGTGCCACCGATGCATCGATACCACCGATGCCACAGATGCCCACCGACGCCTCACCTCACTCACCTGCAGACCAGACAGTCCCACTACACTCCTCCTTCCTCCACCCCACAGCCAAGCCCGGCCTCAGAACATCTGTCATTGGTCTTGGGACTGACATCCCATGTCATGGAGGAAGGGCCTCTCAACATCACAGGACTGAGCCAGCTCTCTGAATGCTTCCTCCACACACCATCCCCTGTTGTCCTCTCAGGGCCAGGCACCCCAATGGCACCTCAGACCAGCACACCAGCCACTGCCACCTCCACAGCACCTGGACCCTTCACCCCTGAGACTATGGACATGCCTCAGAGTGACTAAGAGTGCCAGAGATTGGGTTGCTACCTGTTGACTTTATCTTTGCTTGGGACACTTTTCTTGGTTCATTTTGCTTTTTTAATAAAGTCCTACAGTTTGTTATTAATAAAGGTTATCTTTGCTTCCAACACTTGGTTCAGTTCTTTTACTAAATAAAGTCTTGGTGGAAACTTTTAGAAATGATTTAAGCCTTTGCATGCTTGTGGGATGGGTAAGCCATAGCAGTGGGAAGGCAGGGATACCTGTGGGATGGGTAATAGCCGTGGAATGGTAATAGCTGTGAAGCTACGATGAAGTAGGGCACATCTTGTGTGTCATTGGGCAGGGGATCTGGATCTGGGAAACCATGATGAGGTTGCATTCCAGCCCTCCTTGAGGTCACTAGCATTGTATACCTGGGCATCTGAAGCTGACCCGTTGCCTGAAGCATCGATGTACATGAACTTGTAGTTCAGCATCGACCATGGCAAAGAGGATGATGCTGAAGAAGCCCTTGTAGTTGTGATAAGTGGACCCTGAGTTGCCTGGAGCTTTGCAGGCCACGTGCTTCCCATCTCTGGCTTCAACGGTGGGGGGAAGTTCCACTTCTTGATACCACAGCTCTGCAACTTTCTTCCAGCCTTCTTCAGTGGAGGGGCACTGGAGGAGCTCCTCCAGATATCTTCGATGATGGCCTGCACCACTTCTCTGACCACAATGCTGATGGTGTTGTGTGGCACCCTCCAGGCGTACTGCATGTTCCTGTACGTGGTCCCAGAGGCCGGTTGTGCAGAGTCAGTGCCACCTTCAGTCCAAGGTCCACACTGGGCCGGAAGTTGGTGTTTGCCTTGGTCAACCTGGGTCTCAGCCCGCTCACAACTTCATCAAACATGGCTGGTGCATCCTCATGAAGTGCTGCAATTCACGAGGGTCTTGTTCCTCAGCTCCACCATCAGCTTGTTATACGTCCGTACTCGGCTCTTCTCGGATCCATCTTCGGACCCACACACTTCTTGAATTCTTCCTTTTCCTTGCGTAGAACAGGTGAAAGAGCCTGTGGAGGGCTTCGCACTGTTGTAGAATGATGGCGGCTACCAAAAGGAGTGTGTGACGATCCATGGTGAGATGACTGGATGCTATGGAAGAGCAAGAGCAAGAGCAAGGCTGAAGAGGTCTGCACAGCAGGGCTGCTGGACTGAAAGTGAGATCCAGGTGATTTCTTCCCCCTTTTTATAGGAAACATCGGTTTTCCGCTAGGTGTCCTTCTGCATCCTCTAGACATCCTCCAGACATCCTAAATATCTGAGATACGTCCTCTACGAACGTTTTTTCCATTTTAATGCTTTATATGCGAGCTGCATCCGCTTTCATCCTTTCTTATGTCCATGCTACTAACGCTGCACGGATGTTCCTCCCTCTTTCCATTTTCCGCTGGAGCGGATGCGAGTTTCACGGATGTGCAGTGGATGCTGAGCAGATACAGCGGACATTTAACGGATGTAGAACGTTTGTTTCCCGTAGGTGTCGCGGATGTAGAACGGACGCTGCGGAAAGTTCATCGCTCAAAAAGTTTTGTTGCAGCTCAAAACTTTTTGAGCAGATGAAATCTCAGTAGATGGATGCTGGACGGATAGAACGTATGAATCACACAGGCAGTGAGTACAGAATGGCTGCATCGCGTTAACCAACGGATGGCAAGCGTTTTTCTCCGTTTTACATCCTCCTTCCATCTGTTGGTGCAGTGTGACATGGGCTGAAGGCACTAAGAATAAGCATTGGATAAAATCTTTACTGAGATTTAACTGACAATTATTACTAAAAGAAAAAAGAAAGTTGGACAATATACAAGGAATGTTGACTTGATAGAGATTTAAGAGTTTCAGGTTTTAATACAGAGATACACAACTTAGGCAACTTTGAGACTTGTGGAGTTCAACTCCCAGGCCAATCCATGGACATCAACTCAGCCTAGCTGGGTGGAGAATTCTGAGATTTGAAATCCACAACTCTTAAAGTTGTCAAGATGGGACACCTCTGCTTTAAGGAATGCTAGAATATTTTTCTGATGGCCTAAAAATGTAGCAAAACTTACCGTCTGCCAGACTTATCACAAAATGCTTTCAAAAAACTGTCCTACACTGGGAACATAATAAATTTGAAGAAACAAAGTTAATATGTGTTTTGGCATGTCCTTTTGTAATTCCTTCCTGGTTAGATATTATTACTATGGCAAAATAGTTTATTGGAATGTAGTTAAGAGATCAAGGTGTTAACATTTCATTGAAGGTCTAAAATCTGGAAACTTTTAGTCTGTTAAGGTCGTTGGATATACTGAACTTGGACTGTGCAAAATAGATGACTATGTATTCATGAAAAAATGCTTATGTCTCAAAATAAATATTCACTTAATATTTTTTAACCCTATTTGATTTAACATTGTACTCAACAATATCACTTTTGTGTGCTGCTCAGGGCTGGAATGTAGCAATTTACAAATATTAGCAGTAAAAGTTTAAAAATAATAATTCTATGTGGCTTAGGATCAAAATAACAGTAAAATTAAATTAAGATATATTATTTTAATAACCTATTTTTTCTTTTTTAAAAAATGTAGATATTTGGTATTAAGTTGACAGTGCTTATCTTTGTTTAGCTGTTTAATTGTTACTTTTTAAATATTTTCTCTTTTGCTATCTAGAAGGTTTTGTCTTTGTCTTTTTTCTTATAGAGTTTAGCAGAAGTTTTTTAATTATTTTTTTCACTATATCACTTTTTATATATAATAGATTACAATCTTTTATACAATAGTAATATAATTCTATGGCTGATATGTGTGTGTGTGTGTGTGTGTATGCATTTACAAAATTAAAATGCTGGGTTATTATTTACATTTTAAAATAAGTCAACAGATTAAAAAAACAAATTTAATACTATGGATGCCTTAACAAAATGGCTGTCATAATAAAATTTCCCACTTGTAAAATTACTACCGGAGTGGGCATAGCTAACATCAAACACCCATTTGCCAGAAGACAAATTCAGGAGAATGTTCCCCAGCATACCGTGAAATTCCTTATCCATGTCTAGCTACCTTTGATCCTTTTCAACCCCTTTAGCAAGTGGTACATTTCTCAAGAAAGTCATGGATTATAGCCATATTTCTTTCAACGATTAAAAATAAAAGCAAAAAAACCACTTAGGATAAGTTGCCAACTGATCTTCAAGGGAGATGACAATAGGCACATCACTGTCCCAGAGCACTTTTGAGGGATTCTGTCACTACCCCATGCTCTAGGCATGGAGCATAAGTATAGCTTTATTTCTTCTTCTTCTAAAAGAAATTAGCAATCCAGATTCTTACATTAGCATCCTTGTCTTTTTTTAAAACGTTCATGTGCACTTTCCAAAATGTTCTTTCCAGATTCTTATGAGATTCTCCATTCCTTTTTGGCTTTAATAGTATCTCAGCATTAATTGTTCCAAGCATTCTCAATGTTTCCATGCTTGTCAAAGCAAACTACTTTCCAAAGAGGAATTTTCATTGCCTGTTTTATCAGTGGCCAGTCTTATTTGGGAATGGTTGGGAGGGTTGTTCTGGCATAGGGTCATGGAGAACAAGAAAACTTTCCATCTATAGAATTGGTGGAATTAGGCATCAGAGCTTATGGTTGCTCTGTTCTTCCTTCCACAGGTTTGTTTTGCCTCTTTCTCCTGCAGTATTTTCTTCCCAATGTATCTGTATTAGCTCTCTCTTCTTATGTGATTATGGCAGATCTCACTTCATTAACCTGGGTTGTAGGACTTCACATGGCTTCTCGCAGCTCCGGACTTCTGCTTCTTTGGAGTAACTTTTCAACTGATGGCTCTGGACATTCTCAGTCATCCAAGTCCTTGTTGTCCTTGCTTTTTTCAAGAGGCAACTGGACTTTCTAGTTTTTCTTTGAAGATGTTTCACTTTTCATCCAAGAAGCTTCTCAACTGATGGTTGAGAGAATTGTGCTGCATGATACTGCACTTGTGGTTAGTGCAAACATGTCTGCTCTGAAGGCTCTTAATAAACTCAACAGAGGGCCCTCCTGATCATTCTGCCAGAAAGTAGTACTGCCTGCAGAGCACTTGATCATCTGGCCATGCCTTGCATATGCTCAAATATCATTTCAGATTACCAAGAGTGATGTTCTTATCTCCTGATATTACTTTAAACCAAGGGTCTTCAAATTTGGCAAGTTTAAGACCTGTGGACTTCAACTCCCAGAATTCCTGAGCTAACATGACTGGAGGAGGAATTGTCAGGTTTGAAGCCCCCTGCTTTAAACACATTAACAGTGATACATTAAACTGCAAACCATCAAGTGATGAAAGATCTGAATGACAGAAATGTATGTAGGAGCCAATTCCTTGACAGGCTTCTCACTTTTGAGGACAACATTTATTCCACCAAAGCAAAAATGAAAATCACCTACTTTTGAAAATGGAACTATGAAGACTTGAGTAATCTCTGCCATGATGTCTGATATCCAAATTCTCCTGAAATCTTTTAAGTTACCGAACATCTGGTCAGGTGAGCAATCTGTCTTTTGGAAGTGAAATGTACTATTGCCACCTTGTCAGTTCCTGCTGATGAGTTTTTCAGCAGCACTTTGAGAATTTTCAAAGGTGCACATTTATTTTAGACTGTAACTAGACACCTTGTTTTAGGATTTGGCCATGCAAGAAACCAATCATGCCTGGAGATTCCAGAGTACCTAAAATCCAAGCAACTTTTGAAAGCACTTGGCAAAAATGTATATAATAAGCTGTCATTCAGAATCAAGAAGAATTGGATTCTTTCTACGTGTTATTGAACTTGATACATAAATTCAAGACAGAAATAGTTTCTATGTCCCAGAAAAACAATGGCTGCAAAGTTAAATTTTGGCTGCTTGATATTGTAGACTATTGTGAGTGGCCTATTACATTGGAAAATGGGGCTAATGATCCTGTACTTTCTTTTTTAAAAAATGCAAGTTGAAACAAGCTACCTGGTTTGTTTGGTTTTTTTAAGTGTTTTTCTGGATTAAATTTGGTCTATGCTGGCAATTTCTATTGAATTTAATGATGTATAATCTCATCACAAAGAATACTATTCTTTATTCAAATGATTTAAATTAAAATAACCAAAATATTTTTATCCAAATCCAGGATCATGTGATTTCTTTCCAATCAGAAGCCCTACATATAATTTTCATTTTAAATGGTATCCTTTTTGAAGTTAAGCATGAATTTTTAGACTACTGGATTTAAAAAACTGAGTATTGTATCTACTGAAAATTAGGGTTTTTTTCTTACAGACTATGGAAACAAATATAGGCACATTACTATGTTAACATTCTGTATTTTCTTGAAATATCTGAGCAATTACCAAGACATTTTGACGACATTCCTTAAAGCACAGAACTATACATAATGTAAAAGTAGAGACAGCGCACTATTTTAGATAACTCCAATTATTTAGATCAATAATAAACTTGATTTTGAAGCAATAAGACACTGAAATTCCTTCCACTACAAGGAAGATAAATTTGTTTCAACCACATCCTCTAATCACATATTATTGTATTGCCGTTTGGATATATTTGTAGTGATACCAAGTCAGTAATTGTCCACAAATCAGACCTTAACAATGATTTGCAAAGTATGCTGAACAAATTTCAATAGTAATTTTGATTTACAACAACTGCTATTTCAGGAAATTAATTTCCTATCAAAATCCATTGCCCAAACTGAAATTCAATGAAATCATTTTATATGAACTTTAATTCACTAAAAAAAAAAAAAGGCTTTTACTCACAGAGGCATGGTTCCAAAATATCATACATTTTGTTGCTTTAAACTCTTTGCATTAAAGTGATCACATAAGCAGTTTTGAATGAGAGAACTTCATAACCATTTGATAGTGCTTCTAAAGATTCAGTGGAGAATAAATTGCTAATTACCTGACTTTTTCAGTTGCACCATAGATATTTTCAAAGACAGTTTACTAAGATCTAGGGGCCCTTTCAATAATGGAAACACGTGGGCCTAGAACACTGATTTATATCCTGTTAGTGTGTCAGGTGCCAAAAATATAGGAGTCTGGTTCTAAACATAATTTTATTTGCAATTCATACTGTGTCAATAATCAAATTCTACAATTTGCATTTCTCCAAGAAATATTTATCCAAGTGGATGAGTTATAAACATGTGTGTGTGTGTGTGTGCGTGTGCGCACATTACAATCGTATCCTTTTAATAAATTATTCCAATAAATCTCTAGAATATATAAAATATAAAAAGAATGGTTATGATAAAATCAATATTTCAGGATTTTTTTAAAAAAATCCAAATACCTAGAGTTGTTTTCTTTCTTGTTCATTAAGTGACAGTTTACATAACCAATTAAGTTAGTGATATAATTAAATGCTTATCATCTAACCTTCTAGTACTACTCCTCTCACTTTTTTTGCACAATATCTCAGGTAGGCTCACCTGTCATACCTAAGAGAAAACAGCAGGAAGGATGAAATAACTAATGATTGGCATTAGGAGGGGATGACTCTCTCCCCAGATCATCTCTATAACTTCTGCTATGCTTGGTCAGTGACACTGCCCCTACCTATTTTGCAACTAAGAATTTAACTACTCTTCTCTCAACTCCATTCTGTATACAAAGTAACTTTCCCTGCTTATACCAATGGAA
Organism: Laticauda laticaudata; assembly: GCA_004320025.1. NCBI lineage: Eukaryota > Metazoa > Chordata > Lepidosauria > Squamata > Elapidae > Laticauda > Laticauda laticaudata. Next base: position 18,632 of record BHFT01003307.1, on the reverse strand, counting down.
TCCTTGCACAACAACAAAGTGTATATAATCAGTGCCATGCCACTTATTTTTAGGACAAGTAGACCATGTGATATAATACCCTATTATGGATGTATTCAGACGTATGTTTGTGTTCCTTTCCTTGGGTTACTGAGAAAAATTCACTGACATGAATCATTAGTTGGAAAAAAGCATGTAGGCCAATCAGTCCTACCTCTTGCACAGTGTAGGAAGGTCAAAGTATACCCAATGTATAGCTGTCCAACTTCTGCTTGACTACAAATGGGAGCCCATAACCAGCAAAGGATGTGTATTACTTCTTTAAGTAATTAGTTCCACTACTGAAGTATTCTTATTCTTTGAAATGTTTTGCTAACCTTCAGCCATTTGCCTATAACTTAGAACCATTATTTCACATTTGACATTCCAAAAGGCTGAATTGGAAATAATTTTCTTCTAAGTGACAATTGTTTAAATACTTTTGAGAATGCCATCATACTTTTTTTAAATCTAGTTTCTTAGTTCTTATCTCTTGATTATCTTTGTTCCATTTGGTTGATCTTGCTTCAGTTTCCCTGGATATTATGATCTGACTAGCACATAAAATAGCCTGTTATTGCTTCTCAGGATCTGTAAACTTGTAGATTTGGAAATATTATACTGTTCATATGCAATGATTTGTTGACAAATTTCCTCTAAATCCTTTGTTCTTGAGAAACAGTCTCAAATGAAGCCAGTTGACTTCATACTCAGATAGTAGACTTGCCATAAGAAACTAGTTGGTCTTGATGAATACTATGAAATCTTGACCTGATACAGTAAACTTACATATTTATACATTATACAAATATCTGAAGAACAGAATCCAATTCTCATGTACATTAATATTTTCCACAATCTTCATAAATTCTATATGATAATTAATATGTGTATTTAAATCTAAACTATGAATGCATAATCTCCATCTAAAATATATTTTATAAGAATTTAAGTGATGGTTCATTTAATATCTTAATTTAGCACAGAATGTCTTATTGATTTAAATTTACGTACTGGAGTCCACTTAATATATGCAAGAATGAATAAACAATATTATTGAACTTAAAGAGACACAGAAACATTCACACATGCATACATGCACATACACATACACACACACACACATCTCTCAGGGGAATTTAACCTATATTGTTAATTTGATGGAGTGCTAATAAGTCTCCTAGGTGTCACTGATTTTTCATAGCAATTGTAACTTAAGTGCTTATTTCTTGTTGGATCAACAAAAAGAATAGGCTCACCTTATAAAAATATGGAACGATCCTTTGAATATTCCTGTAGGTCTTTAAAAATATTCCACATGGAAATATTCTTAAGTAATTCGATGTATCACTTTCCTAAATAAGATATCATGTAAAACTATCCATTATTTTTGAATTATAGTCCAAACAAACATTTTGTTCTCAGCTGAGAAATTGAATTTTTATCACATTTAACTTCAATGTTTTGTTCAATTCAGGGTATACTAGTGGATAAGAGTGACTAAGTGAAGGGAAATGGATCCAAATCCAATGGTACAAATATCAGAATATATCTAGTTTAAGCTGCCATATTTCATTCTGTCTTTCCCATCCAAGCATCATTAATCAGAGAATGACCACTATTTTTGACCTTTTGTAGATCAGGGTGCAAGGTTAGAAGATTTGCTCTAATAATTACCAATCACTGTGACAAAGTAACCTTAATTAGTGGAGCTTTTTTTAATATTGCAAATAGGAAAGGAGCTTAAGTGAGAATACATGTTATTATGATTTAACACCTTGTTCACATCTCACATATATTCTTTTTCTTCTTCTGACGCCAATGCAATTAGAGAACCGAGTTGCAACAGATTTTGATGTTATCGATACCTCCTCAATTTTCTGTATTTCCAACAGGAAGGGAAGAGTTTAGAGTCTATTTTTGCCATTTATTTTGTTTCTTCCTTTTAATCTGTTAAATATTTAACACTATTAAAACTGGAAAGTGTGGTGGTGTTGTTTTGGGGGGGCAGGAGGAAGAAAGCAAGAAAAATAATAAAAAGATTCAGCAAAATTTATATGCACTAAAACTTCCATATGATTAGTGTCTTAATAAAGGAACTCAGTTAAGGAACCTGCCTAAGCTCTTACAGGGAAAAAGTCCATATAAGATCAGAAACAAGGCCTTGATACAGATCTTTATCAACTATATCTGAAAAAATACATAGAGCAAACTTTCCAAAGATAGCCATCAGTAGATGGGCATAATCATCGAAGAAAGGATGGTGTTTTGTTTTATTTTCTCTAATCTTTTCAACCTTATTATTGGTCTCCAAAAATGTTCCCATGTCTGGGAGCAACAAGCAGAAAAGAATATTGACATACTACATTTATGGTCCAAAGTAAGCAAGATTGTGGACATGGATATATTTCCTTCACCAACATCGTTTTTACCTCATGAGAATTTTGTGAATTAAATAAATTGAAATATCCTTCCTTCCTTCTTTCTTTCTTTCTTTGCTTCTTTCCTTCCTTCTGCCTTCCTGTTTTTGTTTCTTTTCATCCATCCATCCATTCCTTTCACAATTCTGCCCCATAAGATTCATTGTTTAATGGATATTTGAACTTAAGAGTTGATATGCCTTTGGCTATTCTCTTCTGGCTTTTGAACATTAATTGCCATGCTCAGCCAATCACTGAAATTTCAGTATGCTATTTTATCACTCTTTTTGTTTTCTTTTTGTTTGTAGATATAGAAATTAATTCAGCCTTTGATTATTAAAAAAAATAAACCTGATCTCAGTTTCCAGTTTTCTAGCCAATGAAAACAAAATATGGTAATCAACAAGTGCTTGGGAATTATAAAAATCAGCTATAATCATTTTTATTCCAAAAAAGTAAATATTTGCCAATAAATTACCCCATTTAAACAGTCTACTGTTTATAACTGATTTGTGGCCACCTTCACAAAAAACTGTACGATGCACTTTTGTTCCTTTTCTTAATATCTTAAATTGCTGCTGTGACTCAGAATCCTCCAGTCATAGAAAAACAATGCAAAGTAGAAGAACACATTTTCTGATTACCGGATTTCCAAAGATGATCTTCTCAGTATATTACAGGTTTACCTGAAAAAGTGCCCTTTACCCTGTAGACTACAATAACATCTAATCATCATCGTGCACACCCAATTTATAATTCTATATCCAAGCCAAGGGAAAAACTTCTGGACAAGCTGCTAAATACGTTAGAGAGAAAAGGAGGAGGAGCAAAGATTGAACTTCAAAAGGATGACAATACGGTCAGCAGATAATCATAAACAGAGTGAGCTCTTCCCTGGAGGTCTTTAAAGTTGGCGTCCCACTGTAAAAGGTTGCACAGTCCACTTAAAAAAAAAAAAAGGACCGAAAAAGAGAAGAACTTCCCACTGAGCTATTTAGAAGTTTGAATGGCCACATAAGACATCTTACTCATTCTCAGTGCGTAAGAAGTAGAGTATTTTATTAGACTAGACTGCCATCTGTCAGAAATGGTGTAGGGCAGTGATGGCTAACTTTTTCATTGTCATGTATCTGCACCCATAATACAATGTATGTGTGACTCCCCTCCCATGCATACGCATGTGCCCCCCATGTGCACCGCGTGCCTCTCTGCATGTGCGTGTGTCATGTGTGCCCCCCAGTGCACATGTGCAACAAATATTTGACAATCAGCTGGGTGTTGGGAAATGCATGCACATGCACAGTGCATCTCTTCCGGGCGACAGCTCACATGCCAGCAGAAATGGCTCTGCATGACACTTCTGGAACGCATGCCATTGGTTCACCATCATAGGTGTAAGGTCTCCTGCTTGAGTGGGGGATTGGACTAGATGACTCTATTAAACTATAGTATCAATGTCATTGTTAAAGTTGTGTCTTGGATTCACTTCATCAAAATTCCTCTTTCCATAAAAATAATATAGTTCTCCTCAGAACTGTGATTCTTCTTCAACAAAGTATTCCAATGTGCCTCAGAATCTCATCTGGTGTCTCAATTATCTGGAAAAAATTTCTATGATGATACAGAATCTTTTTCTCCTGTCCACCTGTTGGCACCTTCTTCCATCAGTTTGCAGAGAGGACTTTTTCCATTTAACATAACTAACAGAAGAGGCAGACCAGTTGAAGAAAGGCAATGCAGCTGCTTGATTTCCCTTTTTGAACTAAAGGGACCAGCTGCCTTCTCAGAAGAAATGACTCAGTTAAAGCATGTTTGAAGTAAAGCATTCTTTTGAAGTGGCTGCATTGCTTCTAAAATTTTCCCTAGGCATGTAGATTTCCCTGTTTCCCTGTTTTTCTCCAGATTGCTTTTTCTTTGTGGCTGGAAGATAATAGTCCAATTCTCTGTATGATGCAGGTAATTAGAGCTTCTGAATCCTTGACAAATAGCATTTAGCCTGCATGGCAGAGATTGCTCCTTCCACTGGGCATTTCTTTCAATTGTCTTATTATCAAGTTTCTTCTGATACTGAATCAAATCCTAAAAGACCATTAGAACTGATCTTGCTATCTAGGGCGGTAGTTGCTCCTTTTATAAGGCGATTGCTTTAGCTTTTGAAGATATCTATAAATTCTGATTATTACCAGTCTTTTTCTTTTACTACCTTATACAGAAAATCCATCAAATTTCCATTGCAAAGATTCAAAATAGTCCATTATTAAATTCAAAGAGAGGTGGACTTCGTAATTTTTATTTATGTCATATTGTTAAATGATTACTTCCACTATCTAAAGAACTTGCGTGTCAGCTACTTTTTTATAGTGTACAATAACTATATGTCACAAGGGGGAATCTCCATTTATTTAAGAATATAGGTCATTAAACCACAAACAAGATGAAGAATTACCTAGATCAAACTATGTTGGACTTGTTTTGATGCATTTGGAGCCTGGGAAATGAAACTAAATGTTTGAGGAATAGGCTGAGATATTAATAATGTAAAGTGTGTTTATAACTATAGCAGGTTGTTACTGAATATAGTTTGCATGCAAAATAACAGTAAACTTGAAATTTATTAATGATATCAATTCAGAATAGATTTTGGCATTTCAGGCTCACCCAGATGTTGTTGGATTCTGGTTGAGGCCAGCAGAGTCAATGGTGAAGATATGATGAGATCTCAATATTTGGAAGACTATCAGACTAGAAAAGACTACCTTGTAGAACTGCAAATCTAAGTGTATAACAAAACCAAAGTAATTAAGAAGATCACTTACCAGTACCTAGCCTGGATAATAATTTCTGGATTCTGCAACTTGGTGTAATTTCTGGGATGTACATATAAAATGTATAACCCAGGATTTGGCATCACACATTGACTGGCAGATGTACAGGGGAAATTTACATGCACAGCATGAAGGCAGCCATTGCTCCCTTATTAGAGAGTGTTTATTGATTCTGAAGACTGAATTTCACTAAGATTAATAGCAGTTGATAAGCCATTCCTCTAGGTTTCAAATGGGAAAATCCAAATCTGATGGCCACAAATTCTAGTTACATATGTATGGGTAATCAATTATATTTCAAATATATCAAGTACATTTAAAAATAAAAAATGTCATATTGAGATGGGAAGAATAAAATACAAACCCATTTAATATATTAGTTGCAAAAATATAATCTTACTACACAAGTATATATTTGATTTTAAATAGACAACTTCATTGAATATAATTGAGATTAGACATATTCAAAACAAAAGTTCCAAGTACAGTTTTTCTCATCTGAAATTGTCTATTCACTTGAATCTTTATTTAAACAACTTTCCCATCATAATAGGTTTATGTTACACCAACACTATCAAGGACTCCTTACCCAAATAGTAAAAGTTCCCTTTCCCATCTTTTTCTTGTTAAATAAGTGAACAAAAATTCAACCTTTTTCAGAGCAGAAATAAAGAAGGTATGTTTGTTGGAAATATAGAGGCAACCTACTTATTCTGTAAGGTGGAGTCATAAATGGTAAACAAAAATTGTAAACATATCGCATTGGGTTAATTATGCAATTGCCCAAATGATTCTGAGCTTAGATATTGCTAAAGAAATCTATCACTTCAGAGAGTGGCATCTTTAACATATAATTTAGGGGTTAATGTAGTGTAAGTATCTGCTTTACACATTGTTGTCTAATGAGGACAGGGTGGTAATCTCTTCTCATTAGGTTAATGTGTCAACTCTGCCAGGTTACATCATCAGCCTATTTTTTAACAGATATAATTAATGTAAGCATCTAACAATACATGATAATTATTGCCATGAATTCATTGTGATGCTTTTCTTATTACAATAATAAGAAGAAAAATGTTATATGGGTGCCATTCCGTAATAAGTTATGAGTTTTCATGAAATACACATGACTATAGAACCCAAAATATTTTGCTCATTCAGCTAATGCAAATGTTTGCAGATCTGCAGGAGAGGGGGAATGTCTACAAATCAAAGGCAGCAAACACCAGGGTGGTTGGAAAGTTCCATACCATTTCCTGTTCAGGTTCACTTTAAAGAAAAAAAAGTAAGAAAGGATGTACTTTGATGCTGGGATGTTTGTACCAAAGGTATTCATAATGGTTTGCATGACAACAACACAATAAGTAACATCAGTTACAATTTATTATATTTTGTCTGTCTGCCTGCCTATTATGTGTCTCAATATAAAAGACCCCTGACAGTTAACATGTTAGGCTGCAAAAATCTGGATGACTGTGGTGGGATGAACTTTTGTGGCCTATGTTTTATTATTATTATTCCCACTTAATTAAACTGAAAGCAGAAAATGGCAAAAGCAAAACAGAAATATAAAGACATATGCAAATACATATGGGTTTTGCGAGAAGTACACAAAATTATACACAACTATTTCAATGAAAAATGCCATAGTTTGTAATAAACATTGTTTGTTTGAATTTATTTAAAATGTTTAGCCATCTAGCTCCAATTTCACTGGACTCTGCAAGCCACTGGTAACATAATGTCTTCAATTTATTGAAATTTGTTTTTCCGATATTAATGGACAAGTTTTAAAAAATAAGGATAACATGTCTACTTTCCCAATAAAAGCATTCAGCACTTTTCAAAAACTGTTCTATTTTCCACTTCCTGGAATGATAATCCACTACTTCTTTGGATAAATCAGCTAAATTGTTCTTTGGATATGAAAGCAAAAACATATGCTAGAGTAAAATTATTCTGTGCAAATAGGCAGTAAAGAAAATTGGATTTAATTCATATGTGCATATTCTTAATTAACAGCTCAGAATTAAAGCATGTGCTAAAATGTATCCGCTTCTGATGGCATAATTTTGTTTGGGATGAAAAGTGAATCATTTAAATCTATCAATTATTTCCCCTGTTCTTAATTAGAAACAAAACAGATCCCACAACAGCTGTAGCCTGTATTTTGAGATAGACTCCTCTCTATTATGTCCATTTTAAACCCAGAGAAAGTTTTCTTGCAGGCAACATTTGGCAATCGCACCTCTTGTCTGCTGCTGAGAGTGCTTCATTAGGCAACAGATGTATCCTTCAGCTGCTATTTGCAAATTCAAATCAGTTCTTCAGTTATAGAAATCCCATTACATTTCTCAGAAATCAACTGAATATGCTATTTATCAAGTTGATTACAACAACCCTATGAAAAAGTTGGGAAGCCCATATTTATCTAACAAGTATGAATCACAGCATATAACATGATAAATTTAGGTCCATATATCTTCTGGAAATCATGCCTGCAGCATCTTCCTGGGTAATTTATTCATTGACACCAAGTACTTCTGGAAAAATATGTGCAAATTATATGTAAACAGATGTGCAAGAGCACATAGAAGAATTGTTTTTTTAAGAAATGGAAGCTTTACCTTAGAATCTTGCAATTGCACACAAGCATCCCTATCCTATTTTTTGAAGCAGTATAAGACATTTTGATGTCTAAAGCTAAGGATAAGATACCTAATCCCTGTTTTCAAATATTGATGCCCATAGGACTAAGCAATGAGTTTTACAATGATACTGGCAAGAGATCTGTGTCTGCAAACATACATCTCTGAAAGCATAAGAGAAATCCTGTAGCATACACAACTTTTCTTTTCAATACTGTGAGATGCTGCCTTGCCCCAACTACCTGAAACAGCCATCTCATTTCACCAGTTATATTTTTGGTAGTCTTGTTCTGTTATAGAAGTCTTAAGTGAGATTGCTGCTGGGGTAGCAAAGCTTTAAACACTGTATCAAAAATGCTAAAGGATGGGTAAGTCAACTGATTGTACAGAAAGCAGTGCCTTACTTCCTGTGAAAAAATATCATTAGAAGAAATTAGAAGAGGGGACAATCAACTATCCAAGCAGTTGGGACTCTAGTCTAGAGCTTTCCAGAATTAATTATCTGGATGTGTTTTCAAGATACAAGAAAATTGCTGGAGAAAAAAGAAGAGAATAGCCAGGTCATAGTTATACAGAAATAGCTTTCAGTCTGCAAGCAGAGAAATCCATATCAATCCTGAAACATAGTCAGATATCATAATACAAGGAGAGGGGGGAGAGGAAGAGGAGCAGGAGGAGCAGGAGGAGGAGAACCAAGCACAACCACATAACTGTAAATCATTCAACTATCTAATCAAAGATTATCTCTATTTAGCAAAGTTAATGTTCTAGCATTGTATTAGAACAAAGTTTGTTCAACTCTCCTCTCCATCTCTCTCCTTTATATGCTAACAGCAGAACACAAAATACATCTGAGACTTTGCCAGTTCTTCTATCTAGCTACCAAGGAAGAAAGAAAAGTATTTTCATATGCCAAATATCTATTCCTGAGTTGTTTTTTATTTGTATCCTGCCTTTATTATTTTTACAAATAATTCAAGACAGCCAACACATCTTCCTCGTCCTATTTTACGCACAACAACAATTCTATGAAGTGAGTTGGCTGAGAGACAGTGACTGACCCAAGAACACCCAGCTGCCCTTCATGGCGAAAAAAAGGTTTGACTTCAGGGTCTCCTGCTTTCCAGCTTGATGCCTTAATGACAGAGAAGACAATAATACAGATAAATGATGCGCTATTGGGATATTTACTTTACACACCCAGGAAAAAATAAATAAATCTAACCAAAGTTTAACCATTATTATTTTTGAAAGTAATATGTATATGTAAAGATATGCAACAAATATCATGTTTTATATAAAAAAAAGCAAATTGCAGTTTGAATTTAGACAATTTTTTTTGTTGATTTGAAATCATAGCAGCTGTAGAGCAAAAGTCAGGAGAGTTTCAATGACAAAAATTTCAATTCTAAATGCCTAATGTGGTCTCATCCTAATTATGATCCATTTTCTCCAGTTCTCTCTGGGGAAGGGAGACTTGTTTGTTACCGGAGACGGATCTATTATTAATCTTAAAGTAGTTAGTGGAATCATTTGCAATGTTCATTAACCAGTATCACCTTATGGATTACTAAACAGCATCAATGATTTTGCTAATGAGCCCCAGTAGTGCAGTATTTTACATATATTATTGCTAGACAATTAGGGAATGCCATGCTTTTTAGAGTGGATCTTAAAATAAATTGTTTTGGACATTAAGTAGATACAGTGATATAGACCTAATATAGGAGGCTAGCATTAGCTAATCTAATGTGATACAGAATAAAGCTTGTAGAAAAATAGTATTTCCTTTTTCTTTTTTTATTTCTGTAAGGACTATAATGGGTCCATCTAGCACTCTCTAAGGACAGACCCTAGAATATTATTCAGCAATTCATGCCATAATATACTGCAATTATGACAATTTGCCTGCTCATACCTGTTGGTTTCTAATATGATCAGAACTCTGAAACTGTTAGATCAATGCATAGTTGATCTATCTCTGAGACCAACAGCAAATCTTTAGCTTTTGCTTTTAAATACAGAAGTGTCAAACTCAAGGCCTGCAGGCCAGATCTGGCTCAGGGGTGCTTACCTGTTTCCTACCCTGGAAACAGCAACAGACCTGTCCTCGGTGCCACAACCAGCCAAAATGCCACTCAAGAGGGCCACATATGGCCCCACCAAACTCCATTTTTGCTGGCAGAGGATTGTGGGAGGCTGTTGCAGCCAAAAAACTAAGCTCGGAAGCCCATTTTCACTTAGAGCACTCGGGCCCCCACAAATGCCCCAACACAACTGATGTTGAGCTGGCCATGCCCACCCAAGGTCAAACACAACCCTGATGCGGCCCTCAATGAAATTGAGTTTGACACCCCTGCATTACAGTGGTGTTACATCTCAAGTTGGCATTCCTAGGTTTTTGTATCAAGGTTTCCATTTCCTGGGCAGCACCGATGAATAATATATTTTAAAAGGTAACAATAAAAAAAGCCCTTGTGGATTTTACTCTGCTAGTCATAGCCGACTTTAGGCGGCACAGCTCATTTCCATTCCAAGGCCATTGAACCAGTGCTGTCCAAAGACATTTCTGTGGTCATGTAGTCAGTATGATGTCACAGAGCACTGTAACCTTCCCACGAAAGTGGTATCTATTTAGTTACTCACATTTGCATGCTTTTGAACTGCTGGGTCGGCAGGAGCTGAGGAGTGGAGAGGAGCTCACCCAATTGCATTATGCTCAGGTGTCGAACCTGAGCTTCCAGCTTTCCAGCTGCCAAGCTGTGTGTCTTAACCACTGAGCCATCATGCTATCATTAGTATTGGTCAAATAATAATAATAATAATAATAATAATAATAATAATAATAATAATAATAATAGTAACAACAACAACAATAACAACAACAATAACAATAACAATAACAATAACAACAATAATATATCGAAGTGGCATAACTGCAGGATGTAAACTTTTCCATCTCGCTATGTAATGAAGCCCAAGGCCGGAAGCGCAAATGCTCTATTTTGATTGCAGGATGGAACAACTCAGAAAACAAGCTGCATGTGAGAGTCACTGAATATTGAAAAGAATAGTACCATGGCAACAAACATATGCAACAAATATAGAAACATGCACTTCTAGAGTCAGTAAACATTGAAAGGAACTACTGCCTCTTCCTTGGGGTTTCTTCCTTGATCCACCTGTTCTCTTGCTTCAGGCCCATGTTTTATTTTGGATCCCTGCTAAGGTGCATACTTCTACAGTGCTAAAATGAAGAAAAAAAAACTTTCATCCAAAATACTAAATTAAATGTGAGAAGATTTGCATTGAAGTTCACAGGTCAATTATCTGAATAGATGCAAAATTAGAAAGAGCAGATGATAATTTAAATAGAAATCTACAGTACAGAAGATTCTGAACAAGCCCGCCCCAGGTGATCAATGTGCCACTTCCTCCAGTCTGTTACTTTGAAATGGCACCTGGATTGGAGTGCTTTATCCTTATATAGTAGAACCCCTGCTTTCTCTAAGCAGTATGAACACCTGGTATTTTATCCTTGTATCCAGTTTAAACTGGCCAGAGATGAGCAAAGGCCCCTGGCTCATATGTGACGAAGTGGCTAATCTAAAAATCATCATTTGTAGAAAAGTACTTTATCCAGATCAGACCACCTAACCAACTATTGGGTACAATAAAATTGTTACATTTCCATAGAGAAGGGATTTCACTGCCTAAACAAATAGGAAAAGGGAGAACCAGAAAAAAAATAGAACCTGGGAATTGGTATTTAAGAGTGAGAAAACATCATTTAAAAACTAGAAATGGAATAAGAGGATTCATGTAATAGGTTATCCATAATAAAAGTGAATACAACATATAATTATAATTACAGTTACAATTAATCACAATAGTAATAATCCCATTCCTGGTGAAAGGAATTCCAGAACACCAAAGGCCTTCTTGAACAGCCAAATTTTATAGACTTCTAGAAGCTCATGAGAGTGCTACCTTTTCCTGTATGAAGTGGAGAGGTTTTCCAGAGGACTCTGTAGAGATTCTAAGTCATCCAGGTCATGGTTGTCCCAAAAGTATTTTTTCAGGAGGTAACTAGACTTTCTTGTTTTTTCTTTTGAAAATAAAAAAGAAAAGTGAAACATCTTCAAAAGAAAAAACAAGAAAGTCCAGTTGCCTCCTGAAAAAGATTTTTGGATTTTCCAGAGGAGAAGAATCCCCACAGAAAATGTCTGGTTTTGGCCCACCTCCAATCACACTTCTTAAAAGGCGAGGCTCTTTAACAAGGAGTCCCTCTGTCCTTGAATTAGGCAAATAGACATTATGCAGGATAGGTGGCCTTAAATGTTCTCACCCTTTGGTCCATATAGAGATGTGACTTGCTGGAAGCATTCTGAGTCAGTTAGGTCAGGTAGTGGAAACAGAACCTAAAAACACATTGTCACAGAGACAAGCAAGATGCAGAGTAACTGGCACAAAATGGAAAAAATGGCATTGGTAGATTTGCTACCTTGTCCTTATTTTCAAAGCATGAGTTTGAACCAGTCACTAAATATTAGCCTGGTACCCAGTAACTCATTTTTAAGACTGCCCAAGTCATGCAGAACTTAAGAAGTAAGGCCGTGGTGGTGAATCTATGGCACATATGCCAGAGGTGGTATGCAGACCCCTCTCACTGGGCACATGAGCCATCAGCCCAGCTCAACTCCGCCACGCATGTGCACCTCCCTGCTGGTCTTTGGGTCTCTGCCACACATGCACATGGGGGCAGGGAACACATGTGGGGGCACATGCGCATGCCGAAAATGTTAGCTGTCATTGAAGTAAGGTCTGCTCTGAACCTATTTTTAGAACATTGATAGCTGAACTGAAGTCCCAGTTGTGTTGGCAGGATCAGCACAGAAATGAAGCATTTCATTAGCACAAAAAGATCATATTGTCGGCGTTTATGCTTGAAAGTCTTAAAGAAGGTGAGAACTGAGTAAAGTAAACTGATAATATCATGAAAGAGTTAATCTCACTGGCCATATGCTCTTCTTGGTTTGAGATAATCCATCACCTATTACCTTATTCTCTTATACAAGTTGCAGCATTGCATGTTGTCTGTATGAACCTCAAAAGCAGTAGATATATTAGATCTTCCAAGTGCTTCAGAGCTACCCTATTTGATTTGAAATCTTCAAAGTAGATCTTTGTCTCAATTTGCAAATCAGTAGCGTTGTCAGATTAAATCACCCATTTGAAACTTGCACATCTCTATTTATTTATTAGATTTTTATGTGCTTTTTCCTCAAGAAACTAAAATGGCACACATTCCCTCTTCCAATATATTTCTACAATAACATCTTAGATGTATCATTTGATCAAAAGACACCAATAGAGTTTGAATGGTTGACAGATTCTCCCAGGTTCATCTGCGTAAGCCTAGGCCAATACCTTACTCAATCAGAACCTTGTCTGTTGCCATGTTTTAGTTTGGCCCTATTTGATGGCAGCCAGGAGAAAATGCTTCCCCCACTAGCTATATCTTTGAATTATATGGGAAAGGGTTCTTCATGCTCACAGCAATGTATGAACCCAGAGCTCTTCCATATGTACCATATGTGTATATGACTATATAGGGCCTTTTGATGTATCCATCAGTCATGCATGTCTCCATGAGTAGATTTAAAAAATAGGAGAAATAGGCTTACTTCCCATTTGAATTAAATCCCCAAAGGGTTTTCTAAGATTTCCTCTAACACTAACTTGAATTCTAGTCTTCCAGTTATGAATAGTCATAAGCACGTGGCCTCTTATGTTACTTGAAATTATTTGCAACAGCCAGTTCCTGTTAAAGCAGTCCACTGAGTGCTGTATAAAGCAATGCTGAAGAAGCCACTTTGCTCTTTGCAAGTCCCTCATGCACATTATCCCTAAAATACGTTTTCAGTGTTTACTATAAATGCAAAGTATACTTCTGATTCACTTGACTGATAGGCAGGCAGAGAGGAATAAGATTCCTCTCTGAAGAACAATCTGCTTGATTCTTAACAGGATGTTTGAGTTATTTTAAATCTGAAATTCAACCTTATTTCTATTCAATCTGCTATATGGCAAAATGCCAATTGACCGCAGACAATTAAATTATTACCAGATTTACAACTCTGGAAACAAAATGAGCACTGATTTAGTTGATGATATATAATGTTGATAATAATAAAATCATCATCTAGCTGTGAATTAAAAATTACTATTCACGTACAACATGGTTACTAAAATATAAAGCTATTTTAAGTACCTTCAGTCAAGGGTATGAACTGTATTCTAGGTCCTAAATCAAGATGCTGCCAAAATGTGAGCTCAGTTAATTCTAATAAGTTTAAATTAAGGACAAATCCTGAGTTCATGCCAAGGAACTTAATTTTTATTGTACTTCAAACTGAAATTGTTTATGCATTAATAGTTTGTGTATATTTTCTATAAGCATATCAAGAAATTACTGCTATAATTCAGAGGTTGGAAACATGGTGTCTCTGGGCACTATTATGTCCATTAGTAATCTCCATTAGTGTAACTTCTTTCTTTAGAAAGAAAATAAAATAGTCTTATTTATAATGTACAAGCACACATTTTGTTAGGGGGAGGGATTTTGGAATACAGTGAGTGTTTCCCATTCAGCCAAACTAAAATCTGAAAGCTGCTGATATTACCATGCAAGAAAAAAATAATCTAAAGCTTCAATGACACAAGTACAGTAGGAATGTGGAATGTAAGACGCATGAGCCACAGAAAAAGTCAACACAATGAAAGATGGGATGAATCAGTTGCACACTGACATCTTGGACACCAGCAGATTGTAAAGACCTAGAACTGCATGATTTCAGCCAGAACATCAAACTGTTTACTCCATAAACAAAAACAACACCATTGCTTAACTATTGTTCAGGAAAGAGATAACAAAAAGAGAAGTTAAGTAAAATGTAGTCAATAACCAAATCATATCAATTCGATTTTGTTTAATGTAACAGTTATTGAAGTTTATGTTCTAACTACTCAAAAAGAAGAATAGGAAATTGATGATTTTACAGGCAAATTCAAGTTGAAAATAACAGATTATGCAGGCAAGATATGATGCTTATGGGTTGCAAATAAAATGCCAAAGCTGGAAAGCATGTGGAAAACATAATTGGGCTGTGTGGCTGAGGGAACATTATTAAACAGAACAATAAATCAGTTTCTTAACTACCAACAGTAAAAGAACCAGCTGACAAGGAGTATACAGCAGACTACCATTTGATAGGGTAGCACTGAAGACTTTAGAAAAGATATCCCATATCACTATACAATAATTAAAAACAAGAAGAAAATGGGTTTTCCTGTAACACTTAATGTGGAGATGAAAACTGGTCTTTGAAGAAATAAGACTGAACTTTGGTGTTGTAGAAAACCCTGGAAATATCACGGATAGCCATAAAATGAATGCATCATATATCACATTCCAATCCAGAGTTCTCATTTGAGGCACAAATGATCATGGCGGACCTACTATATATTGGACACATTTTGTGAAAATCCAGGTCCCTTGAAGTTCATAAGCTGGAAAAAAAATGAAAGGAAAAAGGAGTAGAGGATGACTAGTAGCAAGCTGGCAGAGTCAACTTCAACTGGTACTTTTGAAAGACCTAAAAGACCAAGCTGAGGATATATCATTTTTGAAAAAATCTGTGTGCACTAAGAGTTGACACTAATTGGACTGCACTTAGTCAGTCAATGACAACATCAGCAAGAATATTTATTTTTCCCACTGTGCCAAATAGGCATTTTGTTTCTCTACCTGCAACTCAGACTCTATTTGGTTTATTGTTTGGTACTATAAACAAATGGGAATATATGATAACAATCAGTCAAGGAAAGGTGTGTAGTGACTACATGATGACACAGAAGAAAGCAGAAAAAAAACACTGTTTTGCACATTTCAAGATGCACTTCATTGGCCTACCTAAACAAAAATGTAACATAAATTTAACAAAAAAAACATTCCAATAGGAGGATTTTCATTATATAATGTGATATTTATAATCCAGCCACTTCCCTCATTAATTCCTTTAAGTATTTCTTAGCTTTTATTTGTTTTGTGGGATTTCATATTTTGAAATCAGTATTTCACTTAATAGCTATAACACCAGGTGAAACATTTGTCCTTTCTCCCTCCCTTCAGTGCAACTCAAAGAGATTATTACAAATCAAAGGGGAATAATTCATTTTCAGATCCCATTAAAATTTTCAGTCAGGGTGGCTAATGGGAGTTATCAGCTGGGGTACCAATTACTATCTTCCCTAGCAATGGCTGGTTCAGCTGTGAACTTCTGTCTCCAGTATCCAAGATTCAGCAGACAAATCTTAGGAAGTATAGTATTGTGAACATGTACTAAATCAACACACTGAAATCTCTCATAAGAAACCAGCTTATTTTATCTTGGCTACTGCAAGTCATAACAGAAGATAGGTGATGATTTTAGAAACTGGACATTAAAGGGGATTAACGATTTTAAGCAGAAGAAAAAAATGCAAGCTGATGTCAGTTATACTGGGACTTACAGAATGATACAAAACATTATAATATATGTAGAAACATTAAAGAAGATTAATGTTGAAAAACAGAGCCAGTAAGTACAATATCAACATTGTCAGTAACGATTTCTGCTTTTTCAATGTCCTGGCAACCCTTAATGGACTTTTTGCTGACACTAAGATTGAAACGTTTATTTTTTATGGATTTGCTTATAGGAAAGAAATGGATATGGAATGAAGAAAGATATCTGTTTAACCTTATAAGAAGTGATGAGTTATTAACTTTGTTTATATTTCTTTTCTTTTTCTTTATTATGTTATCTTTTTCTTTAAAAAAAAGAAAAAGTAAAAAAGGTGCATTTTTAGTCCTTCTTTCCATTCTCTTCTCTTTTTCTATATTTAGTTATTAATTATTTCAGAATGTATTTCAAAGACTTAAACAGGATGACACCTGATCATCTACTTTGCATTTGTCTGCCATCTAAATGTATTACCAAATAGAAGTATAGCCATATCATTAAATGTGTGGTATAATTATTGTGGGTTTTTTACATTCTGTGAAACAGTATATAAGTTTAAGTGTCAACCCTGAAGCTGATCTGGCAGAAGCCATCTTGGAGCCTCAGTGGAGCTGAGAGATGGTGGGGGATTAGAGGTAGCTGGAGCTGTGTAGTCAAAATAATATTATTTCCCCTGGGAAGTGAAGGACATTCTCACACCTGGGCGGAGGAAGGAGTAATGATGTTACCAGACCTGTGGAGACTGCCATGATTGGGCCATGTGACTGATAGTTTGGAGTCGAGGGGAAAACTTTTATTTTCAATTTGGGTGAAAACCAAGGGGCTTCCCAGAGTTGGTTTTCACCAGATATGTGCAGTGGTGGGATTCAGCCAGTTTGCACCAGTTCGTGAAAACTGGTTGTTAACTTTCTGAGCAGTTCGGTGAACTGGTTGTTGGAAGAAATCATTAGGGTAGAGAACTGTTGTTATATTATTTGAATCCCACCACTGGATATGTGCCAATATGATATTTCCAATAAAGCTATTTTTTGAGGAATTTATCTGCCTCTGAGTTTTTGCTTGCCATGAATCTACTACTTGAATCCTGATGTTAAACCAACTCTCTATTAAACCATAAGGAGGAGAGAGAGAAAAAAGACACTAAGTGCTATTGCTACGATGAGAGAAGGCTTTTTGACCCTTTCTTAAAGTAAGATTTTCAGAGGCTGATGATTGGGAATGAGATTGCACTTGGTAGGAAGTTTCTTTAATATGATGGAGACTTTAAAGATTGATATATGGAAGGGAAAAAAACAAATTTAAAATTAGTATCAGTTGCTATGTATAGCACACATATGCACAAGGAACCATGTATTTATTTCTCATTTTCATTTTATTTCAGTTGTAAGCATTTGAGAGCTATGACCATGTTATCTGAACAAGGCATAGATCATTGTCTTCTCATCTTAAACAATCCATAATGTAATTATGTATATATATATTATATATTATATACCCCATGCTACCAGAATGATGTCCCAATACCTGGAGGCCATAGGGGCCTGGATGGGGCACAGTAGCCTTCACCTCAACTCTAGCAAGACTAAGTGGCTTTGGATGTTTGGGCTTTCCAGTGGACTTGGGCTTTTTCTACCTTTAGTCTGGATGAAGTGACATTACCCCAAATAGAACCAATGTGCAATTAGGGGATCCTCTTGGATTCATGGTTCCTGCTACAAAAGCAGGTGGAAACCATAGCAAGGAGATCCTTTATACATCTTCATATTATCTATCAGCTGTAGTGGTTACCAGTGTGTTTCCAGGTGCAGTTCAAAGTGATGGTCAACGTGATTGTCACTGTTAAAGCCTTTTCTGGCTTGAGACCAGGTTACCCAGGAGATTGTCTTCTCTCAATTATTTCTACTTGTCCAATTTGTTCCTGCCTTTTGAGCATGCCTATGCCAAGGCATGTCAGCTAACAGGGACTAGAAGGCACACCTTTTCTGCTGTAGACCCTGACTTCTGGAATATTCTCCCTACAGAGATTAGGATGGCCACAACCCTGTTCCTTTTTCATAAGGCCTTAAAGATTAGGTTATGTGCCTAGGCCACAAACACATACACACGTGTGTGTGTGTGTGTGTGTGTGTGTGTGTGTGTGTGTGTGTGTGGTAT
>BHFT01003306.1:42758-61513 GCA_004320025.1 Laticauda laticaudata | reverse complement strand
TCTTTCTCTCCCCCCAACTCCACCAGAAATGAGTCTTTGGGACCCTGCAAGGCATCCTGCTCCAAGAGGCTGCTGTGGTGTGACAAGTCTCACAAAGATCCATTTCTGGCGGAGTTTGGGGGAGTAACTAACTAACATAAATTAATTTCCTTCCTAAAACCATCCTGAAACCAGAAACCAGTCTATAGTTCTTCACCAACACTATAAAGTTGAAATAGAATCAGTTATTAAAATTCCACTAGATAGTCAATTCAGGGGAATTGAGGGAATGAGAAACAGGGAATAAGAAACAGGCTGAGGTCCAGTGGGTTTCAAAAGACAACGAATCACAAAAATAGGCAAGGATATTCCCATTATCAGAAATAGTCGCTAAAAGTTATTTCAGCAAGACATGGATTTTCAGACTTAAATATCCCAGATTCCTTATCCAGATGCAGCTGAAGCCTTGATTTCCACCCAAACTCCTTCCTTTCAAAGTTTAATTTCCATTATAGTTGACATTAATTGGTGGTTAGTCTTTTGGTACCCTGGCCTTTGATTCTCTATTATATTATATATTCTCTGGATTTAGAACACCTTGCCTCTCATTCTAGATCCAAAATCTGAGATGGGTATTAGTGGAACTTGCATCTAGCATTCAAATCTTGTAATAATACCAATTTCATCACCTCGTCAGGAAGATTATGTGTCTGGCTGGCCATGGCACTTGGGCAGATTAGACTGGCCCCCACTCTGATTCTCTTCCAGAAGGCATTGAAGACCTGGTTCTGCCAGTGGGCCTAGGGAACCCAGAGTGGGATGGAGCCCATGAAATGACTTGTGTAATCTGCTGTTGCTGGGGCGTGTGATTTTACTATGTTAATTTATTTGATTTTACAAGTTTTATTGTTTAAAATTGTGGTTTTATATATTGTAAGCCGCCTTGAGTTGCCATGGCGAATAGGTGGCAATACAAATCTAATAAAATAAATAAATAAATAAATAAAAAATAAATAAATAATCACATGAAGCATCCTTTGTTTCTCTTAAATGCTACTTGTTTAGTTTTGCAAGTTTTATATCTGTTCCCATTTGTATATTTGTTTCCATTTCTAACTGCAATACTGAATTTCTCCATTTGCTCTGACAGTTTACAGATGAATGATTATAGCTTCAGCATGTAGATTACAGGATCATGAAAAGGTTGCTAAAGATGTTCTTGAAAATCCTTTCTGTTCTTGTTGTTGTTGACTTTATTACTATTTACTATATTGCTATCCTATTACTATTAACCCTCTCATCTTTCCTTTCACCATCTCCTCCCACTTATGACTGTATGACTGTAACCGTGGATTCTTTCAGTTCTTAAAGTACAAATTTTCCTGTGTAGGTAATGAAATACAATCATTTTCACTTGCTGCTGGAAAGATAATAGCAATGATTTGGAAGAGGATATATTCAAGAAGGACATTGCCACTTATTAAAACTGCTCAAGAAAGAATTATATTTTTTTCTGGGATGGAAGGAGGAAGAGGAGGAGTTAATTTCAAATATAAGAAAACATGTGGCTGTAGAAGGAGATATATTTTAACTTCAATATGAATGACTAGGAAGACCTAATGGGATTAGTGATCTCAGAATATCTCACCTAAGGGTCCTGCTGGTCTCTTTTCACATCATTGGAAACATGAGTGATCTAAATCCTACTTTGACATCAAATCACTCTATAGGCATGATAACTATGGAAGAGAGCTAACCCCATAAAATGTGATGGAAACCTTTCTCATCCAACCCAGTCAGAATGCTGAGGGGATTAATTAGTCAATTTTGGTAAAGACTATTAAAGATGAAAAGAGTCATATGTCTGCAGTAACCTGGGGCTATGAGTAGTACGAAGCCAAATTAGAATCCAGGCTTCTTTTACTGAGCACTCATTTGAATTGGGGAAATTTGAAAGTTGCCGTAATTCATCTGAAATAGAAGAAACAAAGTCCAGCTTCTCTGGGTCCTCACCCTGGGAAGGCATTTATAATTAATCTGAGCCATTCTGAGGAAAAGTTGGAAAATTAGTAACAGCAAATTCTCTCTCTTTCTACACATATGTGCATAACAAGTTAAATAAGTAGCCAGCAGGAGTTCATCCCAACTCAGTGGTATGTAAATTATGTCATGGAAGGCTATTGTTCAAGGAAAATATTAAACTCCAGATCAGATCTTGTGGGATGCGAGTGAGTTTTTAGAATGAGAAACAGGATTCTGTGGGTATCAAATAAAGATATTGTGGGCGCTTTAAACTCAGTCCTGCCCAGAGACTTTAGAGATCTCCTTGAAATGTTTGTGAAGTCAAGAAATTCTACAGGATGGAATGTCAGCTTTTCAGATTTGTTTATTTATTTCTACTGAAGAACAAAATCAGTAACACAAGACATAAAGATGGGTTTCTGGAGAAAAGAGAGTTCTTTCAGTTTAAAATTGGACTGAGTGTGAGAGCCTGCTGTGGGAAACTTTGCTGAGACAATCTCCTATTTCAGCCTGCTAACATGAAGCCATTTCTACAGCATGTTTCTTTGTCTGCTTTATTCCCTTATGTGTTCTTTCTTCCTTTCCACATGTACAATTATTTTGTGTTGAATGTGCTGCAAAAACTCATGTGGCTCGGTTCAAAGTGAGGATAAAGTGCAGGCTGATAGTTTGCACTGAAACAATTAAGTGGGATGCATACACGGATGCTCGGAAGGTTCTTGAACAAGGGGAAACGTTGACGTAATAATGTTAGAACCAGGCACAGTATGGTTGATTTAAAAGTATAAGAGCTGTGGTGGTGCAGCGTTACAGGCTACTTCTGCTGACTGCCAGCTGCCTGCAATTTGGCAGTTCAAGTCACACCAGGCTCAAAGTTGAGTCAGCCTTCCATCCTTCCAAGGTTGGTAAAATGAGGACCCAGATTGTTGGGGGCAATGTGCTGACCCTGTAAATTGCTTAGAGAGAGCTGTCAAGTACTGTGAAGCTGTATATAAGTCTCAGTGTTACTGCTGTTGCTATTGGGTGGCAAGAGAAAGGATTAAAACTTTTTTCCTAGAGAAAGGAGAATTTGAGCTCTGTGCCTCTTTGCAAAGGCTTAATCTAAATTCCAGACAAGATCCTGGCACTGATCACTTGAAAAGGAAAAAGAGGGTGGGGGGTGATTATATTATATTGTTTTATTATATTAATTTATTTGATTCTTTTTTATTAGTTTTATTGTGTAAAAATAGGTTTTATATTCTGTAAGCTGCCTTGAGTCACCATGGGCGAATAGGCGGCAATATAAATTCAATAAATAAATAAATGACGTTTTTGATCTTAGATATCTTGATTTACAATCATGGCTCAGTTCAATCTCTGTTTAGAATAAGGTTAGAGAAAACATGTAATCCTCCAGGTGGCACTCATCTATAAGCCTTAAAAAAAAGTGTATTAGAACTACGCCGCCTTCAGTCCGACCTAAGTGTAGTACATAAAATTATCTATTGCAGTGTCCTACCCATCAGTGACTACTTCAGCTTCAACCACAACAATATAAGAGCATACGATAGATACAAACTCAAGATAAACCACACCAAACTTGATTGCAGGAAATACGACTTCAGCAACAGAGTGGTCAATGTCTGGAATAACTACCCGACTCTGTGGTTTCTTCCACTAACCCCAAATACTTTAACCTTAGACTGTCTACTATTGACCTCACCCCATTCATAAGAGGTCAGTAGGAGGCATGCATAAGCGCACCAACATGCCTACCGTCCCTGTCCTAATATTCCTTTTTATTCATATCCATTTCAAGTACTCATAATCATGTTTATACTTATACTGTTATCTAATACTTGCTTGACAAATAANCCCCCCCCCCCCCACACACACAAAGAAATATCAAAAAAGCTATTTTATATATCCCCCTTCCCCTGCCATTAGGCCACCCTGAACAGTGGCCCTTGGCCATAATACCAAGGCTGGACCTGAAGTAGACACTTAGGCCTTAACTTCAGCCGTAGTGCCACCGCTACCACTCAATAAGGTCACTTTGTTACTGTTACAGTATGTTGAGAATTTAAATGAAACAACCATTTTTTTTCCTGAAACAAATGGAAAATGGACAAAAGGATTGTGTGTAAGGATCAGGCTATGGCATGTAACTGGATAACAATGGTAGACCAGCAGTAAGAATTCCAGATTTTGAAATAAGAATGATTAAAGATAAATATGGATGGCTGCTAGATGACAGCAAGGGAACAGAGAATAACCTAACTCTGCCATCTGATGGCCAATTTTTTTTTTTTGTAATTAAGTCCCATCAATCATTCTAGCAAAAAAACCCAAAACTTATCTAATTACAGTAAAGGTAAAAACATCCTGCCTATCTGTCTGTTTTCCACCTTTATTAGTTTTATAAATAACTCAAGGGAGCAAGCTTTCCTAATATTCTTTCCTCCTATTTTCTCAAAACCAACAACCCTTCAAGATGAGTTGAACAAAGAGCAGGGGTGGGATACTACCGGTTCAGACCAATTTGGTAGAACCGATTGTTATGATTCTGTGCAATTCAAAAAAACGGAAAATCATGCCCCTGGCTCTCCGCCTGCCCCTTCCCCTCTCTGCCCAGTCACTCCTTATGAGTGATATTTTTTTTTTCTCCCGACAACCAGTTGTTCCAACAATCAGCTGTTCTGGGATCCTCTTGCTGTCTTCACTGCTTCACCCAGGAAGCTTCCCTGAGAGCCAGACACAAAAAAATGGAGAGTGGGAGGTACTGAGAGACCCCCTGTGCTCCATTTTTTTGCCTTCTGGGCCTCAGGGAAGCATCCTGGGAGCAAAAATGGCCTTTCAGAAGCCTTCCCTGAGGCCCAGGAAGCAAAAAAAATGGAGCATCGAGGTGTGTGTGTGTGCTGCGCGGGGCCTCCTGCACTCTGTTTTTTGCCTCCTGGGCCTCAGGGAACCATCCTGGGAGCAAAATGGTCTCCCAGGAGGCTTCCTTAAGGCACAGGAGGCAAAAAAAAAAAGAGCGTGGGGGATGCTGCAAAAAAAGCCTGCCCACCCAGTCACATGGCCACTCCCACCTAGCCACGCCCACAGAACCAGTAGTAAAAATATTTGTATCCCACCCCTGACTAAGAGTAACAGGCCCAAAGACAGACAGACACCTTATGGCAGGACTAGAACTCAGTCTCATTCCCTTTCAGTTTTTATGTATGTGTTCTGTTATATTTTGCAGAAAGCTTTTAAAATGTAATTAAACTTTATATTACTTCTTCTTAGAAGTTCTACTTCAGATAGATAGGCCACCTATGGAGAAGCATTGATGCAAATATGTTTGCAAAAAAAACTTTTTAAATCCTGTTCTTCAGATGAAAAGCCCTCTAAGATATCTTATATATAGTTAACATATGGAGGCTAATAAGCGAAAAAGATGACACCCAAAGTCAAGGAAAAGAGGAGGGAGAGGAGGAGGAGAGCAAGACATTTAAGTCATCAATTCCTACAAGTGAATAATAATGTGCTGGGGGAGGAAAACTCCTTGAAAACTCCTTTTAGCATAGCTAATGAATAACCTTCTTCTACTTTATTTTGAAGGAACATATGACTTTTAGGAAATGGGACCACTCATCCATAACTGATACTTGCTGCTTGATCTTGTTAACTAGACTTTCTGGCAATCGTGTATGTACTGAGGTATTCTTCTTCGATCTTTGGATTAGTCCATTTGGGAAGATTTGGGACTTGCCGGATGCAAAAGGTATGTCCTCCCTAACCACTTAAATCAAACTGGGCTTTTCTCCCACCAGCCATGAGCAAAACATTTTGATTCGGAAATGTTTTGTGTTGTTTTCAGTTTGAATTAAGGAAATGGGGCTGTTGCAAGCTTGAGACATTTGTGAAATGAACAGAATGAACCAAACAGCAGTGGAACACTTTTTTGCACAGTTGAATCAACTGTTTTCAAAACTGAAATAGGGCATTTCAAACTCAAAACCATTTTGAATTTGAAACATTTTGTGCACAGGTATTTTATACTTGTACCACAGTCCAGGCTGCATGTTACACTAAGTCAGATTCTGCTAATTCTAGAGTCACTTGTACGTGAGATAAATTAGATAGGTAAGAAGGTGGACAGGCAGACAAGCCTGTATTCTGGATAAATATTCTGGAAAAATATTCTGGATAATTGCTCTGTTGTAATTTCTTGAAACCTTCAACTAATAGGAACATTTGTAGAAACTGAAACCCAGCTCGGTGTATGTTTAGCATTACTCTATCATTATAAACAAACTAGACCATCATGTTGATGAAAATGGATACTCATTCACTCTAAACTCTCCATGTAAAGAGAATACTAGCAAAAAAAGGTATCCTGTATCTGACTTAATCCCCATATAGGTTTTAGAGAACTCAATTTTTGATTCAGTTACAAGTAAATTTTTCAGCCAATAATAGCAATCAATAATACCAACTAGAATACTAATTCAATCCCGGTTACTTACTGTAGTTTAATATATTTATTTAATCTCCCACACATAGGCATCTGTAGATGGGGCAAATATTGTGATGTCACAATGAAAACCACATGATTTATATACTTGAGTCCAATGCTGGGACATAAGGAAGTCCAAGGTTTGCATCATGGCATTACTCTGTATGTTTTATCAGGTTTTTTTTTTCTTGCTATCATAGGTTGTATCAGGTATTTATGCCCCTAACTTCCTCTTAAACCTTTTAGTTAGCAACTATCCCCCATGACCTTCTGAATATGAATATATTGAATATATTCCAGTTTATAATTTGAAGCTATTCTCATTTTCAAGTACAGTAGAACCTCTGGTCATGACCATAATTCATTTCATAACTTTGGTGATTTCTTCATATTCTAATATTTCATCTTCAGGAATTTCTGGGTTGGGGGTCATGTTTGATTGCCACCCGAGTATGTGTTCATGACCAGATTCAAAAATTTTGTGCATTTTTTGACCAGAACCAGATTTGGTTGTGGTCAGAAGTGTCCATGACCAGAGGTTCTACTACAAATCTTACTCGGCCAGGCCAACATCATGCCTAGCTAGGTTGCTGTCACTGTGTAACAGTACACAATATTTGTATATTGTAGAATAGTGAACCAGGAATATATCCCCCAGCGTTCTGTCACATTTAGATGTGATGGTCTCTTATAAGTGCTTTCCGTCCATATAGCTCCATAGTTAACCTGAGTATCATGCTCCTAAACATGTAGCAACTGTTCTTACAATCATTCCTGTGCCAAAGTACATATCTTATGTAATAAAAAGAGTGTATATAGTTTGATGAATTCATCTATTTCCATTGCTAGAGGCATCTTATCTGCAAATTAAATGTGCACAAACTCAGTTGCATACTCATTTATACTATACAGTATGCACAACTATTCTTGCGAAAAACATTTTTGTATGCAATTTTTGAGTCAAAAAAGTGCATCAAAAATATGCAAATTGGTCAAGGAGAAAGTTAACTGTGTTCAAACTTGCAAATTAAGTCTTCAAAATGCTGATAAGGTATATATTATTTTATAAAGACATTAAAGTATTCTCTATCTTGTATTTCCTGACAGTATTTCCTGACCTGAACCCTCCAGGAGACTGAGAAAAGCTACATCAAGCACAGTCAAGGACAGCTAAGCAGGGATGACATGAGAGGTAGCCCACAATATTTGGAGGGGAGTTCAGAGGGTAACAGTACAGAACGAGATAAGGGAAGGGGACACAAATTATTCTGCCAATTTAGAAATCTATATGTAGTCCTCAGCATACAAATGTAATGGAACCTGCTCATTATAGTTGTAATGGTTATAAAACGGGTTGGTCATGTGACCAACCTGATTTTATGACTATTTGTGGTGATCATTAAGTGAATCACCACAGTCATTAAGCCAATAATATAGTGGTTAAGTGAACCGAGGGTTTACTCTGGGTACATTTTGCTGAAAACAGGAAGTGCTCGTTTTTAGGAAATGTGGTCACATGACCACAGGACACCACAGATAATTATGGCTATGTTGCTAGCGCCTGAAGTTCAGTCACATGACTATGGAGGAGGCTATGTTGCCAGTGCCTGAAGTTCAGTCACATAACTATGAAGGCTTACCCAAAGGTAAGTCCCTCTTAACTTTGAAAGGTTGCTAAATCAAGGCCTACATGTAGTAAAAAATTCATGAAAATAGTGAAACGTTGCTACAAATATACAAGTGACTTCCAGTTGGTTGCTGGAAAAGAAATAAGTGTTTTTTTCTTGTGGACATGGTAAGAGGAGATCTGTGTCAGTTTATAGTAGACAATTTTCAGAAGCCAATCATCTTTTCTGACCAATACATCTTATTAAAAGGCATCATCTTTTGTGAGTTGTATCCTACTTCATTAAAGCTCATGAAAGCCTTTTGCCTTTTAATAAAATTTGTTAGTGAGAAAAGATGCCACCAGATTTCTTCTGAACATTCTTCTGCAGTGCTAGGGCGCAACTCTATACTGCCTGAAGATAACATTGACATTGGCCTTGAGACAGGCATGAGATAGGAAAGATATACAGGTAATTTTTTTGCCACTACTGAAGGTATGAAGGCACATAAGGCAGCCACAATACAGGTAGTCCTCGACTTACAACAATTCATTTAGTGACCATTCAAAGTTACAACAGCACTGAAAAAAGTGACTGGTGGCCATCTTTCAGTCACCTTTCCAGCATCCCGATGGTCACATGATCATAATTCAGATGCTTGGCAACTGTTTCATATTTTCAATGGTTGCAGTCTCCCAGGGTCGCGTGATCACCTTTTGCGACCTTCTGACAAGCAAGGTGAATGGGGAAGCCAGATTCACTTAACAACCGAGTTATTAACTTATCAACTGCAGTGAGTCATTTAACAATGAAGGCAAGAAAGGTTGTAAAATGAGGGACAAACAAACCCCTCACTTAACAACATAAATTTTGGGCTCAATTGTGGTCGTAAGTCAAGGACTACCTGAATTATATTGCATGCTTGCTTCATCATGTTGCCAGGAGCCATGTAATAATCACTGCTTATTTTTTAATGTTGTTCTGAATAAGAAAAAAATCTGTTCAATCATTCAGTCTATTGTTTTGACCATCAGTTATGGACAGGTAAAAACCTGCAAAAAGTGGCCAAACATTAATAAAATACATTAAAACATACAAAACTAAGTAAAAAAAACATCAAAGGTAATAACACTTAGAAACCATTGTCTATACTGTTCCTTGGAAGTTAAGTATAATGCACCACAATATATAAGATAGGCTGTGAAATGCCTAGTACAGCTTTTGCAAAATTGGGAATTGATTACAGGGCCCTATAAATAGAATAGAATTCTTTATTGGCCAAGTGATTGGACACACAAGGAACTTGTCTTGGTGCAAATGCTCTCAGTATACATAAAAGAAAAGATATATTCATCAAGAGTCAGGAATCATAAGGTATAACACTTAACAATAGTAATAAGGTACAATAAGCAATAAGATAACAAATTTATGTAATCTTATCAAAGCAAAACATTAATTGGCCATTGATTGTGCTGGTTAAGAATCCTGGGCAGGCCATAAGTTTGGGGAAAAATTTTCAAAGGCAAAATGCTATTAGTAAAATTTGAATGATCTTTCTTTAAGCCCATCATTCCAAGCAAGACTGTGAGCAGCAAAGATTTCTGGTATCTTTTCTCATTAATCCTTTAAAAATGACACCCAGGATGTTTGCAGCTGGTGGGCATAATGTCATCAAGATGAATTCTTCTAGCACTTTTATGCCTTAAGTCCCCTAAAGCCTGCAGTCTGAAAAAAATGTGCAGTATGATTGAAATGTCACTTCTCATATGTATCATGTCTAGAGATGTGGATCTGTTCCCTTTGATGACTGTCATGCCTAGTTTCTCCCCTTAGGCAAGTATTTTTTCCTAACCATTTGCAGCATGGGACAAATATCAGAAGACACTTTTGGTCTTCCAATTGTTGTTCAATTATCATGTTAATTCTAGCTAGCATAGCCAGAATTCAGAGGAAATGGAACCCTGCAATACTTAGAGGGCCAAGAATTCTCCTCTTTGCTCTAGAACAGTGGATCTCAAGTCACAAGTCAATAGTGTTCTTCACTAAGGACCCCGTTTAAATAACTTTGTGACTGTGTACCAACAAGATTTAATTCAACATTTACAGTAAATCATAATATTGCTTCAAGCCTCTGATGATATTGTGCTGCCTCCCCCACAGAGGTCTGTGGATGACAGGTTGAGAACTACTGCTCTAGAATATTGTAAACATTACTGCAGGATTATTAGGGGGAATAGAATAGAATAACAGAGTTGGAAGGGACCTTGGAGGTCTTCTAGTCCAACCTCCTGCTTAGGCAGGAAATCCTATACCAGTGATGGTGAACTTTTTTGTCATCACGTGCTGAAAGAGTGTGCATGTGTGTTTGTGTGTGTGTGTGCGCACACACACACACACGTGTGCCTGCATTCATAATGCAATACGTGTGACCCCCCCCGCCCATGTGCACCCCGTGCCTCTGTGCATGCACATGCGTCTTCCACGCATGCCCTTCCCCCTGCACATGCCCGGCAGATACACGACAATCAGCTGATCGGTGGAACGTGCATGTGCATGCACAGTGGACCTGATCTGGGGTGACAGCTCACGTTCCGGCTGTGTGTGCCATTTCCAGCATGTGGGCCATAGGTTCATCATCATGGCCCTGTACCATTTTAAACAAATGATTATCCAATTTCTCCTTAAAAACTTCCAGTGTTGGAATATTTACAACTTCTGGAGGTAAATTGTTTCACTGATTAATTGTTCTAACTATCAGAAAATTTCTCATTAGTTTTAGGTTGGTTTTCTCCTTGATTGTTGAGAATGATGCGTATTTTCTGCCCCACCCAATAGTTATCATTTTGTTTTAGAGGTTTATAAAAAAAACTATGAAAGAACAGCCTTCCCCCATCAGAACAGTAAAAATATAAACACTTTTTTAAATATTATTTTTATACAGTGTTATTTCCTATACATTATCCATAGAATTATTTTGCGGAATACAAGCACAGTATGCAAATAGGTAAGTATGTCCTTAGACATGGCTGAGTAAATGTGAAGGAAAAGCTTCGCTTTTATATTTCCAGAGTAGTATAACCGATTCTAATCCTGACTTCCAAATATGTTGGCATTTTGAGAACTCCCTATACTTTTGGAGAACACCAGGTGTGGGAAAGGTAATTCTCGTGAAACATTATAGCTGCATTCAGAAATAATATTCAAATACTTTGGGGAAGTAAATGCTCATTTCAATCTGCAATCTAGTGACCCTACCTGTCACTGTATTTTATTAATCTAAAATAAGATACTTTTAAGAAGTTTCAGATTAACAGAGTTGGAAGGGACTTTGAAGATCTAGTCCAACCCCTCTGCTCAAGCAGGAAGCCCTATACCATTTGAAATAAATGGTTGTCCAATATCTTCTTAAAATAAGAGTGGTGGTGCAGTGGTTAGAATGCAGTACCGTAGGTTACTTCTGCTGACTGCTGGCTGCTTGCAATTTGGCAGTTCAAATCTCACCAAGCTCAGATTGCTGGGGGCAATATGCTGACTGACTGCTTGGAGAGGGCTATAAAACACTGTGAAGCGGTAGATAAAATCTAAGTACTACTGCTGTTGCTAAAATCTTTCAGGATGGAGCATCCACAATTTCTGGAGGCAAGTTGTTCCACTGATTAATTGTTCCAACTGTCAGGAAATTTCTTCTTAGTTCTAGGTTGCCTTACTGCAGGGCAAGACTTACAGCAATGCAGTTTTTCGTTTTGCTCATCACTGCTTGAAACCTCAGCAGAATTTTTCAATTAACTATTTTTAATTTTTGTTTGTTGTACAATGCAGAACTTCCAATAAAAATTATTAACACTGGATTGCTGAATTCATCACTCTTTGGGAGAGAGAGAAATGGTGAGTAAGCAGACTGTTTCAGACTTGAGGGGTATAACATGTCAGTGTAAGAAATTTTTATTTGAACTATTTCAATAAAATGCATAATCCATAGTGCATATTAAAAAAAAATGCTTCCCACTGTAATTATGTTAGGATCTTATTTGGGCTATGTATGTTTCATAAGTATGTTAACATTTGAATAATTCAGTGGACATCCACAGCAAAAGAGAAAAAAACTCTTCTGAATAGACTGTGTTACGGTTGCATAATAAACTTTATTTAACACATTCACTTACTAACTCTTTAACAACCCGCCATGAGGCAGAGCACTGGAGCAGAAATAACATGCATGGAAATATGTAGCTTCAATCCTTGACGAATCTGTTAAAAAATAGCAAAAAATTTACAAAATTGAGCATATAACTCCCAAACATTTTTGTTAAAGATTAGCTTGAAAGTATTTTGCTATGCCAGATCAATATACAGAAAAACAAAATCACTGATTCACTGGCATTAGTGGTTTCTACCACTGTATGGAATGAATGCACACAAAATACTATTGCTGGCTGCATCTGTGCTTCTTTTGAGTCTGTGTTTGACCATTGGAAATTGAGTAGTGAATTCCCCTTGATCGATCTAGGAAAAATGTAAGAATGCAGATGCTCAGCTGAGTTAGTTCAGATTTAAGAAATGAGTCAGACACTCCTTGTAAGAATTTGAGATTAAATGTCATTTAGGGAAACGGTACTAAGGATTGTTAGCAAATCAATCTCAGCATTAAACCACATTTTCCAAAACCTTAAGTAAAGACTAATTAAAATAATAGCAATAGCACTTAGTCTTACATACACTTCACAGTGCTTTACAACCCCCTCTAAGCAGTTTACAGAGTCAGCCTATTGCCCCCAAGAAACTGGGCCCTCATTTTACTCACCTTGGAAGGATGGAAGGCTAAGTTAACCTTTAGCCTGTGAGGTCTGAACTCATGGTGGCAAGCAGTTAGCCTCAATTGCAATACTGCATTCCAACCACTTGGCAACCAAGCTCTTTGATATAAAAAATGACATCAAGCCTACAGCCTTACAATGGACAGTCCATTGTAAAACATCTATAAGGTTCAGCCATGGACTGGATGCCATTGGACTCAACCAAAGCCCTGTTTTCCCCCTCCATGTACACTGGCCTATGACAAGAATTAGACAGGAAGAGACAAGACAGGAAGTCTGCAGTTATATCTTATTTCTCCATTTGTATTGGAAGGTGTGAATGACCTTGGGGAAAGCAGGGAAGAGATACTGTTTAGGAATCAGAGATGAAGGATAGAAACCCTCAATAGCTCATAAATCAGAGAAAGAAACTTAGGAAGGACCTGCCTTAATGGAACAAACAGTTGAAACACAGAAAAGTTCTTACTTTCAGACATGCAAAATTCTGTTAATTAGTCTTACAATAAAGCAGAATTAATTTCCTTTCAGCTTTACCAGGCAGGGCTGACACCATCCATCTCTCCTTCTGTTCATTCATGCAGGTAAACTTACTGATAAAGCAGAATTCTATACTCCATATTCCATGCTTCATGACAGTTATCTTGAAACAGTTGGGGTGTGTGCATGTTTGTTTATCGTAGTTTGTTTATGAAATTGCTTACTTGGGATGATGTTTTACTTTCTCTTTCTCTTCCCTCTTTTTCTCCTTTTAATAATCAGAATGATCCAGTTGCTACCTGGAATTCATTTTCCCAATATCTCCAGCATTGATCCAAGACATTCTGGAGAAATTACTATCATTTGTGGTCACTGTTGCCTCAGAGTAACAAGCAGCCTTATCTTAAACTGAGGACTATGCTTGTGTGCTCGTATATCTGCATTATCAAAGAGTATAAACTTCTAAATAAATAAATAACCCCATATTTCTACATGCAGATAGTCCTCATTGAATGATCAATCATTTTACCACTGTTTGAAGCTACAATGGTCACAAGAAGGGGTGCTTTATAGCCCATAAAACAACCTGGCCATCATAAATGGTTACACTGACACTCCTTCCCCAGTCAATAAACACATGTTGGGTGGATCAGTGTTACAATTTGTTGTGGTGTTCCACAGCCAGGTGACCTCAATTCACGGTATTTTTTTTGTCAGTTTCCAGAAACAAAATGGGCATTCAAAATTAATGGATTTACTTAACAATCATGGCATTTGCTTAATGACCATGGCATTCCCACAACGATTTCGGCTTTTGCTTAACAACTGCAGTGTTTACTTAACTGTGGTGTTTACTTAACTTCATGGCCATGGCATTGCTTAATGACTACATTATTCACTTAATGGCTGCCATGTAAAAAGCTGGAAATTTACTTCTGATCACATGCGTGCCTTGACTTGTGATTGTAATGATTTAATATCATAATTCTAGGCTCAATTACAGTTGTAAATCTTCTGCAATGAATTGTACATGTTTTTGGAAAACTGTAATTTCTTGATATGTGGTTCAGGGACTTCGTACTGTCATCTCTAGCGCCTGATTTTGGGCTCAATTTTTTAGTTTCTCCAGAATTTAATGTTGCCCTAAAGATTTGTCTCAAAAAAATTGATGGACTATTTCAGCTAGCTGAATTTCCACATATATATAGCCTCCTTTCAACAATTTACAAAACATCAATGTTAATGATTGAGTCATTCTGTAATAGTTGTCTATTGGATTAATGTACAATACTGTATAGAAAAATCTTTACTTCTGATAGTCAGTACTCCATATCTCTATTTCTGGAAAAAAAATGCAACAGAATCTTATCTCCTATGGAATGGTGATTTCTTGCTGCATTTAAACTCGTGAAGAATTCCTTTTCTTCCCTGAATAATTTTATCGGGGGTTATATTAAACAAAGAAGACTAATACAACAACCTATAAAAAAATACATTTATATACTGTATATATATATAAAGGGCAGAAAAACTCCAACAGAAAACAAGAGGAAGAAAAAAAATTAGAAGAAACTTCCCCCTTCATCCTCAGCAAGTATGATCAACATTATCACTGGACCTTAAAATGTAACCAAATACTTTTTCATCCCATATCCCATTTTCTCTAAATTTATGTCTAAATTTTCAGATCTCCTTATTAATCATCCAAAGTCTAGTCAGAGTTAAATAGCAACTTCAATATTTATATCTCCAAAATTAATTTCAAAGTCTTACTTTAATTCAAATTCATCTGAACTCTTAATCCATTTAATTTCTCCCCCTGAAATTAATACTGTAATCTCCCCTTTGCTATATATTGTGAAAAAGAAAATTACACTCTTTAAACACATAACTTTCTTTCTAAATAGACTGAAGAGCAACTCATCCAGCAAATACCAAACTTGCTGTTCTGAAGGTTCTTCAGTTCTTGGCAAACAATAAATTCCAAAGTGATTAAAAAGCCAAGGTTTACTCAAACATTGAGTTAATAAAAGGCTATATTAACAGCTCAGAGCACAATGGAATCCTGCAACTACCAGCAAGAGACTGCAAAAATGTCAGTTTCTGCTGTCTACTCACAAAAAAACAGTTGCCTGGATTACATATGGTTAATCTCAAGAGCTCTCTTTAATCCAGAGAGGATTTTTAGAGTCTGAATCAGTGGTGGGATTCAAATTATTTTACTACTGGTTCTGTGGGCGTTGCTTGGTGGGTGTGGCAGGAGAAAGATACTATAAACTCTCCAGTCAGAGGTGGTATTTATTTGCCAGTTCTCCAAACTACTCAAAATTTCTGCTACTGGTTCTCCAGAACTGGTCAGAACTTGCTGAATACCATCTCTGGTCTGAATCCAGTATCCAGCTGTCTTTTTGACAGTAATATCTCCTGAGATTCATAGAATGTCAATTCACAATTCCTCACCAGACATGACTCCAAGTGTAAAATTCCTTGAAAAGAATAATGCAGTAGAAATAATATGGCAAATCTGAAGTCAAAGAATATTTTTTCTGCTACAGGACAAACACTGCATCTGTTAGTGAGCGTGCAGCCTATTAAAAGAACTGTAAAACATCATAACAAAATGTAAGCTTTCTTCATACCAACTTTTGAAATGACAAGGCAACCTTTGAGAAGTTGGGGAAAAAAAACCACCATTTTTCTGGGCAAGAATAAAGATGCAATGTTTTGGGAGAACCATGTTTGAAATAAATAAGAAAGTGGCTGCTTTATACTCTTTAAAATTATTTTATTACTCCTCAGAGAAATGCTGTTTATAATTCAGAGAAACAGGCAGAAAGCAATAGGACAATCTCATGAGACAGTAAAAATGATATTTTCTCTTTCACATCTAGAATACACATATAATAAACCTTGCTTGTGATTACCAGATGCTTTTCAGATTTTCAGAAGGATGAAAATGTTATTGTGCTGCATGTGTCTGCCTCAATAAATATAATTTCAAATAAATTGATTTTTTTCAATGAGAAAGCTAAAAAAATCCTGTTTTCCTTCATTTACCTATTATTAGGGAGGGCTTCATATTTTTTACTCAAGTGATTTTTTATTCTGTGAACAGATAGGTCCCTCTTGATTCAATTCTGAATTTACCATTTTTGTAAGTAATTCTTGGAAAAAGCATGTCTGTTTTCCAAGATTTTACCTCCAACTGATGATTTCATACATTTCTCCTAATGGAAATTCAGTTTAAATTTTACCTGATCCATACCAATCAAATAAACACCAGTCAGGATAGAAAATTATTAGAAAATGAACCCTTTGGTCCTCACCACAAACCATAAAAACAAGATGACATTTTAGATCTGAAATGTGTACAATTGCTATTTAATTTGGCCGCAAGAAGCAGGAAAAGTCAATCTCTCAACAGAGAAAAGTTTTCACCCCCAACTGTATGCTTGAATATTTAAACCAATCAAAAGGAACATTCAAGTCAGAACTCATGGAAATTGAGGATAACATGCCAGACCTACTTATCTTCTTATCAAACGGTTGTGCAATGAGGGAGTTGCATAGCTAACAAGAAAGTTTCACCCACTATTTTGGCCTCAATTTAGTTTGCTCCGATTCTTTATTTGTATGATAAGTTGGTGACAATAGTTATTGTTCCTTGTTCCTATCACAGCTGCATTATATCTTATTTGTATTAGTGAGCATGTGTCTATACACATGTACTGAGAATAGATTCAGAGAAGCCTCCCTAAGGTGTGTATTTCTGCACATACAAAAGGGATGGAGCTTCCTTGACATAATGACATATGACATAATGCTCCTTTTACATTAAAGTTCTCTGAACTACTCAAAATTTCTGCTACTGGTTTTCCAGAACTGATCAGAACCTGCTGAATACCACCTCTGTTTTTTGCATGGGAGACTGTCAAGATATTCCAAGGTGGCAGATTAGACAGGGATTTTTTTAACCCCAAAAGAAATTAACGTCACTTCCAGTAGATGGACTAGATCAAGAAATTAGCTCCGATAGAAGGCTAAAACTGTTTTCATTTAGATTAACTGTAATAACAGAATCTTTCAGCTCTGTGCAGTATCTTCTCCACCTTCTTATAGTTCAGTGAATTAGGGAAGTCCTTCTCTGACTCACTTCCAAATGTTACATGTGTATGGAGATTCTCAGTCATCCAGGCCATGGCTGTCCCAAAGGTGCGTTTTTCAAGAGGCATACAGGTACAAATCCTTCCACTCAGAGGTGGTATTCAGCAGGTTCTGATCAGTTCTGGAGAACTGGTAGCGGAAATTTTGAGTAGTTTGGAGAACTGGCAAATACTACCTTCTGAGTGGAGATTTTGCAGTATCCTTCCCTTGCTACGCCCACCAAGCCATGCCCACAGAACCGGTAGTAAAAAATAATTGATTCCCACCATTGCTTCCATTCCCCACCATCCAGCCAGAGCTGAAGAAGCTTCTTGGGTGAGAAGCGAAACATCTTCAAAAAAACCCAAACAAACACAAAGTCCAGTTGCCTCTTGAAAAAGCACCCTTGGGACTTATTGTTACCTGTCTGTTGTGAACTTCAAATAGGTTTTACCACAACACTCTGGGAATGGACCTTATCTATTTCTGTCAAATCATTATTCTTCCTCTCTACGTCTTACACGAAACTATTAAAAAAATATCTTTTGAGATCATGTCCATAAAATCTTTATGAGACTTATTCTCCTTGAGAACTGTTTAATAAAGACCACAAAGCTTTCCTTTTGCATTTTCTTACGCATCAACTAACTCAACTGCCTTTCCTCTAAAACATTCGTCCCTCTCATCCTGACTATCTAACTAGAGTTACATTAGTTCTTCTCAGTATGAAGGAAAGAAAAAAGCTCTAAAGTAACAGATAAGGATAGCGAAGAATCAGTTTTGTTGCATGTCAACACTAGGCCAACAAATTGGAAGAATCGAGCCCTGATGCTAGGTTTTAGGATTACTCCAGGAAATTCAAGATGCATTGCCACGAGAAGGTAAGTGATACAAAACTTATTTTATTTGCATAGCCAGAATGATTTCACTTGGTTTGAAGCATAATTTCTCAGCCACTCCAGAAGATATTTGCATAAATGACTACAGTTCATGCAGGCAAAGCCAAATCAGTCAGAAACCCTACATAGTGGAGAAGAGTTTTGTTGCTTTTTTTTTTTAAAGAAAGAAAGGCCTAAATAGGAACAGGATGTGTGGAGATTCTCCACTGAGCTTAAGCTTAAGCTCAGTGTGTCTACACCTTTTTCTCTTTCAAAAAATATATTACAAACTGCCCATAGATTTTTGAAGGCATTTTGAATGTGATCAAACATTCATCTGGGGGGGGGGGGA
>BHFT01003306.1:0-42739 GCA_004320025.1 Laticauda laticaudata | reverse complement strand
GGGGGGGGGGGGGGGAAGGGGGGGTTATTTGTCTGTTAATGTTTTCATTTTGTCCTATTACTGATTTGTGTTCCCTGTCAAGTTCTTTTTTCTTGCTGTCAGTGTTATGTAGCTATTGCCAGTTTTGAATGGTTCTAGCAAACCTGTGGTTCTGACCATCAGCTGGCCCTGCCCCCCTGCCCCTGCCCTATCCTTCCCTATGTTTCCTTCTTTCTTGCTCAGCTGAATCATGCTGCTCAGCTGATTTCCCCACCTCAGCTGTTCTACTTACCACGGTTGCCCTAGAAGGTAAACAGCTGAGCTTCAAATTGCTGTATTTTGAATGCTCCATGCAATCACTGCACAAAGCGCGCACTCACAGAACCGGTTATTAAACTTGGTTGTACCCCACCACTGTATGTAGCTAAAAGTGATTATCTGCTAAATGTTGTATGGTTAGGTTATGCTCTGTGTGAGCAAAAAACTGATTTTTTGTCCATAAACAAATCCTTTCTATTCCAAAGAATTTGGCACAACAGCACACTGGTCACTGTCCTTACACCATATAATATTTAAATATTTTTAATATTTAAACATTTTTAATTTAGTGTCTTCCTAAACCTTTAACCAGTTTAAATCACAAATTCATCCATTTTAAATGAAGAAGCTGCAATAAAATATTGGTGTTATTTAAAAAAATATGTGCAGAAAACGCATTAAAATTATATCAGATTGGCTTTCCTTTCAATGATGCACAGTTAGTGTTACTTTCCTCACTGTCTTAACGAGATTCTTTTTCTTGAACTTTTGATCTACCTGCATTTATTCAAATACAGTCAATTATTGACAAAACAAATGATTAATAAACTCAAAGGTTATTTATTCAGTTGATTGTCCTCTGAATTACATATCTTGGCAAGCAGATTCTTTTAGGAAACAGTCCAATCCTTGACGATTTAATTTAGACTAAGTCTTATTCAGTTCAATGGCAGTTTATCATGAGTAAAAGTGTGTATAGAATTGCAGTCTAACTCAGCAGCTAAAAGTAATCAATGATATCTTGCTCTAAATCATCCTAGTGCTGGATAAATCTTTCAGTGTGCTGGCATATCAGTTTTATAAAAAATGAATGTTCAGCCATGCCACATTTATCTCTTTCACAATCCCCATCTATCTCCCCCAACTATTTTAAAATATTGGGTCAATTATTTACAGCTGTTTATGGGGTTGAAGTGGCAGTTCAAAGACTTCAAACAAAAAATGTCAGTTCCTCAAAATGGACCATTTTTCATCTTTTGGTATTTCTAAATTTAGATTGGAAAAGTGAGGTAGTGAGAAAAGTGATTGTGGATCAGTCAACTGCTGGACTGACTGTAGATAGTCCATTATCCTTTTCACTTTCTGTAGCTCTGAGTGATTAGTTCAGTCATGGTGGAAGACTTCTTTAGCATGGAAAACCTCTGAAGAAATCCACTAATGTCACAGGGAAAGATTCTTCTGCTTCTAACAGGTTATGAATATCAATACATTCTAAATAGTTTTAATATAGTTGAATTGTATAAGACTTAGATGTTG
Organism: Laticauda laticaudata; assembly: GCA_004320025.1. Taxonomy (NCBI): domain Eukaryota; kingdom Metazoa; phylum Chordata; class Lepidosauria; order Squamata; family Elapidae; genus Laticauda; species Laticauda laticaudata. The sequence goes on along the minus strand of BHFT01003306.1, from coordinate 41,185 downwards.
GTTTCATGCTTCTGTTGCTCAATATCATCTTCTTCAATATTCTTCTACTCTAAGACCTACTACTCTGCCCAGCAGAATGGAATCAACCAGCTAAACACAAATGCACAAAATCATCTTCAGGCAATAGGTACCAAGTAAAATAAAATAAAATAAAAATATGGCTGAAATCTCACAAGATTGACAAAGATCATGAGATTTTGATATTTAGAAAAAGCAGCCCCAGTTCCAAAGGAGAGGCTTAAATTTATATTCAAATATTTATTTCTCTCTTTTCCCTTCTCCTTTTATGTTTCTCTTAAGCCACAAAAAAAAAAATGAATGGGGAACATAGGAATTCCAATCAAACGACAGTCTAGCCATTGAGTTCTCTGGTCACATGTCCATACTTTCTATCTTCGTTCTATGTGGGGGAAGAGGCTATTTCATTTAATCTGGCCATAGGATTTCCTTTTTCAAGTATCTGAAAGCAAATAAGGTAGAAGTTGGTGGAACTTTTAAATGGAAATAATTAAAAATTTAAATTTTTCATGTAAAAATCCTCAACAAATAATTTAAGCCAGACTCTGTCAGTACTGGCAAGACAGGGCTGGTTCTTTCTCACATCTTATTTTAATTCTTTGCTTCTCCATCATCCTTCATTAACGTAGAAATGGGTAGGAAGCCACAATATCATTAAGGACTTCTGTAAGTTTGAATATGCATGAAGTTCCCCATGCCTTGGCTTAAAACATCACAAAAACTGAACGTCAAAGTCATACCTGAAAGATTTGGAATAAGTCATATTTTTAAAAGATAAAAGGGAATAAGACTCAGGATGTAAAACATTAACAAAGTTCGATGTCAAAGAAAAGAGCAACGAAGAAAAGAGCCAAGGCTTCTGTTGCAAAAAAAGTTGACATTTATACACAAGAGGGAGTTATAGCAGATGTAATGGAGCCCTGTGGTTTTGAGACATGCAGACAGAATCTTATGAACCTCTTCAAGGGAACCCTGAAAACAGCCCTGTGAAAATTGACTGTGCTCAGCGACAGTGGAACAGTAACTATTGTGGTGTGAATAAACACACAACTGGAAGGGAGTAGAAATTGGAATTCTGTATCCTGAAAGATGGCATGGCAGACCATCTGGAGGAAGGCCACACTGTTTCAAGCCTCACAATAGTAAAATATTTATTACATCAAAGTGTTGTGCCTAACAATTAATGTGTTTGTTAAGAAAGGCCTGCCTGCTTTTGTCATAAAGACAGTCTGCAACTAAACAGAGATGATTCATCCCAGTTTAGAAAACAGCAAAATGCCTTCCTTTACAGAAACTTAGTGTCAGCCTTCAAGATCTTCTGCTATTGCTTTGCATCTTTCGACTGCCATAAGTAATGGGGGGGGGGAGAAGGGGAGGGAGAAGGGGAGGTAGGATAAGTGGGAAGTGAGCTGGAGGTGTTACATTCTTCTGTTGTGTAAATGGGGGGGGAAGCATACATAGAGTTAGGTTTCTATTTCTCGCTTAGCTTTCTTTTCTCTGCGCAATTGCAACCCGTTATCAAAATATGCCAAGGTCAACGGACAGAGGCCTCATCATCACCTGAAGATGCCCACATGATCATATTCACAACTTCTAATTGGAAGTGTCATCTGAACTATTGGGGGTGGGAACTTTTCATCACTTTGTATATGTGAATTGCGCGCCTAATTTCTCAGATTCAGAATTCTTTGGTTGCTACCACTTCACTTTCATATAAAAGATGTCTTTTTCTCTAAACCTAAAGAGTCTAAGTATTTCTTTCCTGGATTTTGAATGGAGCTCCGTCTGACATTATTCTGAATCTCACCCACCAGCCCACCCAAGAGAGAATACCCAATTTTCTTCTGAGGGGGCCTGGACATACATGTCATCTTCAAATAGTGACCAAGAGGATCCGGGAGCCATTGGAGGACAAGATTCTGTGCTGGTGCGGAGGCCCAATCGCTAGCAGAGCTCAGTTTGGAAGAGGATCCAGTTGTGAAGCCCAGATGGTCGGTGGAGTTGGTTGGAAAGATCCGGAGAAGGACCCCCCCCCGGGGTCACAACTACCTGCGGCATAGGAAAAGAGGAGCCTTGGCAAGAGAAGGAAAAGAGGAACTCTTGCTGGATCAAGCCAGGAGATTCCTGAATGAAGCCTTTGAACAACCTCAAGCTCCACAAGGTATGAAGGGGGAGGGGAAGTAGCCCAGCCAGCAGAAGCAGAGCAGCTCCCTCTCCCATAAATCAACCGATCCAGCAGCAGCCCCGGGGCCTTCAGGGAGGTGTGATCCCTAGAAGGCATAGAGCTCCTAGGCTGCCTCCGTTAGAAGTAAAATATGGAGGGGATCCCAAAACCTTGGGATTTTTCCTAGCTAAGTTTGGAGCCATATGGAAGAATATGGGGAGGATTTTTCCCTCAGAAGCAGCCAAAGTGAGGTGTGTTACCAGGGCTCTGGAGGGAATAGCGCAGAGTGGATGGTGACTTTGCATAATGATAATGCTCCTCAGTTGCTGAATTATAAACTATTTATGGCTGCACTGCGGGCTAGATTTGAGGACCCACTGGCAGAGCGCAAGGCCCGAATTAGGATGAAAACCATAAACAGGGGCGGAGATCTGTGGCTGATTACACCCAAGAATTTAGACAGTTAGCCAGCCATTTCCGAGGCTGGCCCCAAGAAGCCCTGATAGAACTGTTTAAAGATGGTTTAAATGAAGATGTGTACAGAGATGCACTGCAAGAAGAGACCCAATGACTTGCAGATGTGGTACTTGCTGGCAGAAAGAAGTGGAGATTGATTTAATCTGAAGTAAACGGCGGGAGGTTATGGGTGGAGCAAGTTTTTCCCCCACGCCCTCAGAGGCTCCTAACCTCAGAAGGGAGGAGTGGCAGCAAGACCCAACCCCTCGCCTGCTTTCGATGCGGGAAGGAAGGTCACTGGGCTGTGAACTGCAGAGTCAAGCTGGAGCCAAATGGGGCCCAAAGGAAGGAAAGAAATCTGAAAAGTCCCAGCGAAGCCTCGGGAAATAGCACTAAAGTCAAAGAGACGGCAGAGGTCGCCCCTCCGCAGGAGAGGAATCAGAAGCCCCAGTGACCCCTGAGGAGGAGGATTTTGACTCGGAAGATGACTTCCTGGTAAGTCCAAGCATGGGCCCTATGACCATTCTGGTGAAGTTGAGAGTACCCAATTCAGGGGTCGAAGGGGAAATGCTAGCCCTGTTAGATTCAGGGTGCACAAGTGGTATAATCACACGAGAGTAGTGAAGGAAATGGACCTAAAGCTAAAACCTTTGAAGATGCCCATTTCCTTTTGGCAACTAGATGGATCAGTGGCTGGAGGTTGCCCTGCTCGTTTTGTCACGGAAACTATAGAAATGATCATGGAGAGCATGATGAGACCCTGCTTTTTATTGTGGTCCCTGGGATGGAGCAACCATTAATACTGGGATTACCCTGGCTCCGGAAATGGAACCCCAGGTTAACTGGAGAGAAAGGTTGTTGCGCATACGCACAAAGCAGCGACCGGGAGGAGGGCCAGATCCCAGCAAAGCCTGAGGACCTAATTGAAATAGCTTCCACAGGTACTGAGCCATGTGAAAGATGAGGAGAAAATCCCAAAGAGTATTGGGATTTAAAAGAAGTTTCAGTGAGAAGGCCTCAGATGAGTTCGCCTCACCGGCCAACAGAATTGTGCTATTGAGATTTTGCCTGGGTGAAGCTCCCGAAACCAAAGTAGTACTCAATGACTCCACGGGAATTGGAAGAGCTAAGATTGTTTATTGATAAAAATTTGGAACATGGTTTCATTCAACCTGCTAGACCCCGGGTAGCGGCCCCAGTGTTGTTCTGTGAAAAGAAAGATGGCTCCAAACGCTTGGTGGTGGATTACGAAATTTGAATGCTATTTCTGTGGAAAACGTGTACCCCCTTCCTTTGATGAAGGACATGTTGGCCCATTTAGCGAAGGGAAAGATTTTTTACGAAGTTGGATTTGAGAGAAGATACTTACCGAATTCGAATTAAGGAAGGGGATGAGTGGAAGACCGCTTTTAACTGCCCGATGGGTTCGCTTCCAATTCAACGTTCTTCCTTTTGGTTTACAAGGGGCCCCGGCTGTATTCATGCAAATGATCAATCAAGTTGTAACATGAACATTTATACAGGGAGGTTCTGGTTTATCTTGATGATATCCTTATCTACACGGAAACTCTGGATGAACATGTGAAGTTAGTGCGGTCGGTTCTACAGAAACTGTGCTGCTAAGTTGTATGCTCAATTGTCAAAGTGTGAATTCCACCAAGAAAAATTGACTATTTGGGATATCGCATTTCATCTGAAGGCATAGAGATGGATCCAGAGAAGGTGCGTGCCATTCTGGAATGGGCTCCACCACGCACCAGAAAACAACTTCAAAGTTTTTTGGGATTTGCAAATTTTTACCGGCAATTCATCCCGACGTTTGCTAAGATAGCAAGCCCATCACAAATCTCTTAAAAACAAAGGGGAGGTGAAGCCAAGGCCAGGAAAGCCGCTGGAGTGGTCCATGGAATGCCAAGCAGCTTTTCAAAAGCTAAAATGACTGTTGCTGCAGAACCAGTGCTGAAGCACCCGGATATGGACACTCCTTTCGTGATTCAAGCCGATGCAAGTGATGTGGCTATTGGAGCAGTATTACTTCAAATCAATTGAGAAAGGGACCTTACAGCCTTGTGCGTATACCTCCCGTAAGCTGTCTGAAACAGAGAGAAGATGGGCTGTCTGGGAGAAGGAAGCTTTTGCAGTTCGTTGGGCCTTACTGACCTGAGACATTTTTTGGAAGGAGCAAAACACACATTTGAGGTATGGACTGATCATAAAAATTTGGAAGCTTTGAAAACACCCCGAAAGCTGTCCCAAAACAAGTTTGCTGGGCCCAGTACTTCAAGCGGTTCAATTTCTCATGAAGTACATTCCAGGTGGAAGAACTTCATGCGGATGCTCTCTCTAGACTGCCCCAATATAACAGTATGCGCCAGGAAGTGATAACGCCAATTGTCTCAGCCAACAATCTAGCTGCCCAGTGATCACCAGAGCCCAAAAGAAGAACCAAGAAGTGTCTTATCGAATGACCTAAGCGAACAATTAAAGAAGCTTTAAAGCTGGATGGATGGATGGTTCCTGGCTCATTCAAGTGGACTATACAGTGGTGGGGGCCAAGTTGTATGTGCCACAGGTGCTGAGGGGCCAAATACTACAACAGGCTCATGATCTAAAGCAGCTGGCCACTTTGGATTTTGAAGACCTTACATCTGGTTAAGCGGCAATTCTGGTGGCCTACTTTAAAGAAGGACATTGAAGCTTATGTAGCTAGCTGTCTAGTTTGTGCTTCGGCAAAGAGACTCCTGGTAAGCCAGTAGGATTGTTCAAAATGTAGCCTAGACCAACGGCTCCCTGGAAGGAAATCTCTATGGACTTTATAGATAGAATTACCCGAAAGTGGTGGAAACACGGTCATCTGGGTAGTGACTGATTTGTTTTCGAAACAAGTACATTGCATACTTTGTTCCAAGATTCTCTCTGCTAAGACGCTGGCTAAACTGTTTATTTCATATCTATTGAGGTTACATGGCGTCCCGGAACGCTAATCTCTGACAGAGGGGTCCAATTTACCTCAAATTTTTGGAAAGAGTTCCTGAAGTTAATAGGCTCCGTCCAGGGGTTAAGCTCCCCCCACCACCCCCAAACCAATGGGGCCTGTGAGAGAACTAACACAGTGTTAGAACAATATCTTAGATGTTACATAAATTATCAACAAGATACTGTCCGAATTAGTACCATTTGCCGAAGTGGCATATAACAACTCCGTACACAGTAGTACTGGATTTACTCCATTTAAAGTGGCTTCGGGATAAGATTTCCTTCCCATACCTGAACTTCCTCGTGAAAGGCCTAAATCCCATTCGTTGGATGAATGGATAACTCAACTCCAACTTAACTGGCCAGTGACACGCCAAAGCATTAGATGAGGCCCATCAAGCTCATAAGAATTTGCAGACAAAGAAAGATCCCCACAGAAGAATATAAAGTGGGCGACAAGGTTTTCCTGTCCACCAGATACCTGCAGACCACTCAAAAGTCAAAGAAGCTTGGTCCTAAGTATGTTGGTCCATTCACGATTGAACGGATTATAAATCCTGTCACAGTCCAGCTAAACTTACCCAAAACTCTTCAACGAATTCATCCGGTTTTCCATGTTAGGTGCTAAAACCTGAACATACTTCTGACTTAAGACTCATCCAGGCTGACCCTCCCATACCAATACTGATTGAAAGTGAACAACATTTTGAAGTTTAAAGAAATTCTGGACTCTTGCAAATGGAGGGGTCGGCTCCAGTATCTTGTAGCCTGGAAACATTTCCCTTCTTCACAAGCCGAATGGGTTAACGAAACTGACGTTAAAGCCCCTAAGTTGATCAAAGCATTTCGTTCCAAGTATCCTGATAAGCCTTAGGAGTGTATTGTTTTGTAATTATTTAATGATTAATAATTGTCTTTATATTTTCTCCTCTCTCTCTTCTAGGACTGATGATTTTCCTTTTTCTAGGAGGGCGAATGTCAACCTTCAAGATCTTCTGCTATTGCTTTGCTCTTTCGACTGCCTAAGTAATGGGGGGGAGAAGGGGAGGTAAGGATAAGTTGGGGAAGTGAGCTGGAGGTGTTACATTCTTCTGTTGTGTAAATGGGGGGGGGGAAGCATACAATTGAGTTAGGTTTCTATTTCTCGCTTAGCTTTCTTTTCTCTGCCGCAATTGCAACCCGTTATCAAATATGCCAAGGTCAACGGACAGAGGCCTCATCATCACCTGAAGATGCCCACATGATCATATTCACAACTTCTTAATGGAAGTGTCATCTGAACTATTGGGGGTGGGAACATTTCCATCACTTTGTATATGTGAATTGCGCGCCTAATTTCTCAGATTTCAGAATTCTTTGGTTGCTACACTTCACTTTCAGTTAAAAGATGTCTTTTCTCTAAACTAAAGAGTCTAAGTATTTCTTTCCTGGATTTTGAATGGAGCTCCGTCTGACACTTAGGCAAGACGTGTCCCAAACAGAAGGGATTAAGGTGAGCTTCGCAAAGCACCTCTTGGGACCAATGTTGTCTTCTTCTCATGCTTCTACTTTTCCCTGTTAACACTAAATCATTGCTTAAGGGCAAGAGTTATAAAAATATTATCCACATAATAATCCTTCTACTGATTTTAATATGCTAAAATTAAGTTGTAAAGCAGTTAAGTTGTAAGTTCATTTTTTAATATAAGCATACACACATCACTGAGTTTCCTGTGATGTGGTTTACATATCTTATATGTAGATGTATAGATCACTTTATTTCACTGATTTTAATTAAAAAGGGGAAAAAGTTGGGTTATTTTAATGATTTGTCATGGCAAACGTTCAAGTTTATTGTATCACCCAACTTGGTCACCTCAGCAAAAGCCTTTTGGTAGTTAAAGTAAGTATAGGCAATCCTCAACTTATTTGGTGACTGTTTGAAGTTACAATGACATTGTAAGTAACTTAAAACTGGTTGTCACACTTACAACCATTGCAGCAACCCCATGATCACATGATCAAAATTCAGGGACTTGGCAATCTATTTACAATTTACAATGATTGCAGCACCCCAGGGTTATTTGTAACTTCCCTAGATGGCTTTCAACAATGGGAGGCAATGGGAGAAGCTAGATTCATTTAACGACTGCATGATTCCCTTAACTCCAGTGATTCACTTAACAACCATGGCAAAAAGCATTGTAATATAGAGTGTGCCTTTCTTAGCAAGTCCCAATTGTAGCTGCACTCCAAAGATTTTGTGTCTCATTGGCTGAAATGGAATAAATTGTATCACATGCTTATGTTAAACCAATTCTCATCCTGGAATGAAGGGGAAAAAACTAGAGTTTTCTGCTCTTTCTTGACAATTGATACCTTAACCATGATCCTTGTATCTGATAGATTCTTCCTTCAGAGAGAACTTAGTTTTGTTTTCTTTCAAAATCCAAAGAAGAAACAAAAGGCCTTTGTTAGCTTTCTGGATTTGGAAGGGAACAATGATTCCTATCATCCAGAAAGAGTCCTTCTCTCTCTCTCTCTTTCATTTTTTCTCTTTCCTTTCTTTCTCTCTTTCTTTTTCTCTCTACCTCTCCGTCTTTCATTAGAAGAAGCTATTCCAGTTTCTAACCTAGTCAAGCTATTAGGCAAGAATTTAATACCTATGTTCTTCTATTTTTCTTCTATTCTTCTAATTGTCCAGAAGCTGATTTGATCATTTCTTCTGCATTAATTGCACACACACACAAAAAAACCCCTTTCATTTGTGGTCAACACATTTCTTCAATTCCATCCTTTTAGGAAACTCCAACTTTTCTTTTCACATTTTCTTTCCAAGAGCTGAGAAATCCTTTACTCTCCTCTTTTTTTTTTCTTTGCAAAAGGAAAGAGGTCAGATCTATTATTTTCATTAGAAATGCTGTGTCAAAATGCTTTCTAGTCCACAGCTTGCTCAAGGACAAACATTATTTTCTCTGGATCTTGCTGCGTTACTCTCTTCATGTTTATTTATTTTGTGTATAATTCCAATTCCCCCTGATCGATTTAACATCCTCAGTTTAACATGTGATTCTAATTCCCCTGATATATGCTTTGAACTTGCTTTAGTTCAGCTCTAATAAACAAGCTACTACTTTTTAGAGCTTTATTTATGTTCTCTGTGTATAAATCTGTGTACCACATTTTATTTAAATGCCCATAGTCAATGTCCCAGAATATAGCATTTGTGTGTTCAATTTGTGCATATGTAATGCACAAGCATGTATGGAAACGAACACACTTTACAACAAAACCTTGTGATATCTCTCAAAATAGCCAAGTTCATTTTTCATTATTATCTGTATAGCGTACTATAGTGCTGAGGAAAAATAACAAATTGCTTTCCTTAAGCCTGTTAAGATATTATCAACCTCCCAGGTAAACCAGATCGGAAACAGGATTAGAGGAACTAATTCTACTGTATTTTAAGGCTACATTACAGAAACATGCAAGTCTGAAGGTACAAACCATTACCCTCTACTTTTAACTGCTTGTTCTATGAGGCTAGGTCCTTCCTAAGTTTCTTTTTTTGACTGTTAGGTCACTAAGCACTTCCGATTCTCCAGTCTGATTGTTTCTTTGGCAGTATCTCTTCCTCTCTTTCTTCAAGGTCATCCATACATTCCATTATAGATTATTGCCAGAAACAAAATGCAAACAGAAACTGAATCTGATTATGTGAATAGTTTTGCATAGATCCATTTTTCCTCGCGTGCTCTAATTTTATAACATTTTCCTGTGATTGTAGGCATCACACCATTACTTTTTTTAAAAAAAATATGCTTTTATTAGTCATTTTAGGAACATACATAATCAAGGAAGGAGAAAGAACAAAAGAAATGGATAAAAAATGTTACAAATGAATAAACAAGGCTTAACAAATGCCATGGAAATAATAATTTTCCAGTACATCATTGGGGTTACAATTATTATAGTTTCCGTAATCAGATTGTAACCATTTAGTTTTCATGCACTTCTCATTGTGCATCTTTAAGACTTCTATAACAAGAAGCTTTTATGAGTATCTAGACAATTGGTTAGTCCTCTGTTGGTCCTCATTTCAGAGATATTTATTTACCTAAACAGAGAAACAGAATGACCAATGACAAAAAAGCAGTGGAAGAAAGAATGAATTCTGCTTCTTACCACCTTGATAGTCGCTGACAGTCATCTAGCAACTAATGGTAGGACAAGTCTACTTGGCATCCAAGGGCTAGAGAGGGACTGGTCTATTAAACCTCCAGGTGGCAGCACGGTAGCACTGAAGCAACCACAAATTTGTCAAATTTTAATCCCAGAGCAGTAATGGGTTCCAAATTTTAGATACATTATAGAAGTTAGTCCATCTGAAGTATCTTGGTTCAAAAATTGTTGCCTTAAGATGCACTGTTTCACCCAGTTAAAGATTACCGAGACAAGACTTTTAATAGCGTATAAATAATCCCAATACTCTAGAGATTATTCTTTGCTGTTCCTTTAACTTCAAGAGGCTTATCTTAAATCAGAACTGGTATAGTCCATCCATGTTTTTTTTTTAATGAAGTAACTCAGATTTGTTTTAAATGGAAGGAGGACACATTGGCTGTGACTTGTAGCAGAAATTTTAAAAATGGCTTTTTTTCCTTCCAAGAAAAAAAGTGGAGGACTCAAAAGAACCATATAATGTCCAAAGGTACATTGTTCTAACCAGAAGAACAATGTACACTGCTTTTAAAGGGTTTTTAATAGGCCAATTCTACACTTTTGTTTTAGAGGCAGCTAAGCACAGAAATCCAAAGATACTACCAGTATATTATAGTATATCTCTATGGACTTAATATATGCTTGGTGTGATTGAACCTTTTGGGCTCTCTATTGCAACACAGGGATATTTTCCAATGTTATTCCTGACCCAGAAAAGAGTTGTATGTCAATCCACATGAGAGGAACTGAGAAAGGGACTTATACAAGTAGTCCTCATTTACCAACTGCTTGTTCAGAAATTGGTTGAAGTTATGATGGCATTGAAAAAGGAAACTTATGACCAGGTAATTGAAATTGTAGGCACTGTAATTAGTGCCCTGAGGTCAAGATATTGTGATTTGGATTCTGGGCAACAGGCAAACAACGATCACAGCATCCCACAGTCATGTAATCTCTATCTGTGGCCTTCACAGGTGGCTTCCAACAAGCAAGGGTAATGGGGAAGCTGGAAAGAAGTTGTTAAGTCATGGTTATGTGACATCATACTTAATAAACCACAGTGGTTCACTTAATCATTACAGCTGGAACTGAGGTCATGGTATTGTGATGTTTTATTTTATGACTGTGTAATTAGTGGTACCAATTATGATCAGTAAATGAGAACTCCCTGTACAAAAATAGAGGACTATCTGTACAAAAAGAAAAAGGACTCTACTTCTGGGACAATCAAAAATAAACAATTATAATAGCTTTAAACAGTGAAGTAAATATAGGATGGTCCTTGGAGTGCTGGAAAGTAAACACAGCTGTGTTGACCTAGGGTAGTTAGCACATAGAGGGAGCAGCGAAAAACTTTATAAATTAATATCTTTATTAGGTTAAGTGAAAGCTTTTGAGTTTCTAAGTTGAATTACAACATCAAAAATGGCCAATATTTATTTATTCTAAATCAGCTTTCAAATCTTTTTTTTTTTAAATCCAAATCCCAATGCAAAAAATAGATCTTAAATATGAAATAGAAAGCTTACCTCAATATCTAAGTTTGCAGTGGACTTCTGAACAGAGATAATGGCATATATTATAGAAAGGAGCTAAGGGCACTAATGGAAGCATTATTCAGGCAGGAACTCAAACAATAACTTAAGTGTTTTCACCTGGGCCTGCAGTTCCTGCTCTTAATACAAGTTACATCAGCANTATTCAGGCAGGAACTCAAACAATAACTTAAGTGTTTTCACCTGGGCCTGCAGTTCCTGCTCTTAATACAAGTTACATCAGCATCTTGGTGAATTCCCCAGTTTATGTCCTGTACCAGAATAGGTGTTAATCAGTACATAAAATGTTACATTATTTCTCTACCATTCATTCAGGAGGCTTCTCCTTTCTACCATCAAGGATCTTTTATGATAAACTCAATACATGGCACGTGGTTTCACTACTTTAAAATCGGCTCACCTTTTAAGATGCCAATGTAAAAATTGTATCTAACTGGGTCCAGAGAGAAGCAAGTAAAGCTGTTTAAGCCCATGTCACACTGAACCAACGGATGCAAAGAGGATGTAAAACGGACAAAAAACTTGCATCGTTCGAAAACGCGAATTGTACTACTGCTCCATTTGGCTTCCTCCTCTATCCGTCCAGCATCCGTGTTTATTTGACGTTTCATCCGCTCCAAAAGCTTTAGGCTGCCAAAACTTTTGCGCGGGAAAATGTATCCAGTTCGTACGTGCATCTGCTACGCATCCGTTCTGCATCCGTATACGCATAACCGCTATATCGCTAGGCAATCCGCGCAACTCCATCCGCGCCGAACGCGGGAGAGCGGTACAGACGTGGGGAACGGACGCGGAACGAATGCAAGAACGGATGCCAAGTGGAAAACAAGTGTTTAAATGAAAAAACGTTCACTGAAGGGGACTATCCGATATTAAGGAGTCTATCAGGATGCTACATGGATGCCTAGCGGAAAACTATATTGCTATAAAAAGGGGGAGCAACTCATCTGCATCTCACTTTCAGAACAGCAGCCCAGCGGTGCAGACCTCTGCTCTTCAATCTGCCTCTTGCTCTTCCACAGATCCAGTCATGTCCACGCGTGGGATTGTAACAAAGTCCTTATTCGGCAGCCCATCTTTCTGCAAAACAGTGCGAGCCATACTGCAGGCTATGTGAACTCTTACTGCGAGACAGAAAAAGGAGGCCACCCAAAAAGAGTCTGGATCCAAAAGTATGGTCGCCAGAAGAGCAGAGGACGGACTGTACAACAGCTATGGTGGAGCTCAGGAACGAAGACTCTTTGTGCATTCCAGAACTTCATGAAGGATGCCTCCGCCATGGTTTGACGAAGTTGTGCAGCCGCACTGACACCCACGTTGACCAAGGCAGAACACAGCTTCCGGCCCAGCGCTGGATACCTTTGGGCTCAAGGTGGCACCTCACTGCTGCGCCACCGTGGCCTCATGGGACCTCCTACAGGAGCAGCAGTACGAGCTGGAGGGTGCATCCAAAAACACCAATCAGCATTGTGGTCAGAGAAGTGGTGCAGGCCACTCATCGAAGAATACAAGGAGGAGCCTCCTCCAGTGCCCCTCACTGAAAGAAGGCTGGAAGAAAGTTGCAGGGCAGTGGTATCAGAAGTGGAACTTCTACCACACTACCGTTGGAAAGCCAATAGGTTGGCAAGCACGTGGCTGCAAAGCGCCAGCCAGGCTCGGGGGTCCACTATTTCAACTACAAAGGGCTTTCTTCAGCATCATCCTCTTCGCACATGGGTCAGTGCTGAACAGTTCAAATGTCATTGATGTTCAGGCAACGGCTCATACTTCAGATGCCCAGGTATCACAACAAGCCAGTCACCTCAAGAGGAAGCTGGAAGGCAACCTCATCATGGGTTTTCCCAGATCCAGAACCCTGCCCAACGACACGCAAAGATGTGCCCTACTATCGATGCGGATGGGGATACGCCTTCATCCCTCAGGAAACATCCTCATGAAGCCTCAGTTCAGACTCCTCCCCCGTGAAGAAAGGATCTCCCTCAACTACAGGCTGTCAGGGCGAAGACGGGTGTGGAGAACACTTTTGGCATCCTGGCCAACGGTTCCAGGTACTTCTCAACCACCATTGCTAGCATAGCCCAAGAGACCGAGAAGCATCATGAAGGCTTGCTGCATCCTGCATCAATCTTCATGCGCACCCGCTCCCCTGTAGTTGTTTACAGGACAGGCTTGTGGACCATCAGCAAGCATGGGGACATTGGAGCCTGGGGGAATGGAGGCAAGTGGCGAACCTGATAGACACTGAGGATGTACAAGGCCCACAGAGCCTCACGTGAAGGGAAGAAGCAGCGCAACCTCCTTGAAGATGCGGTGCAACTCCCCAGCTGGAGCGGTGGAGTGGCAAGACAGGATGGGTAGATGCTTAATGGAATGCTTCACTTCAGCCTTGTCTCATCACACGAATGAAGATTGGGCCATGTATGTTTTGGTTTGGCCTCAATGAACACAGGGCGTTTAATAAGAGTGTGTTTATTGTTGACGAGCGTGGATAATTATTACATTATTATTTTGATAATAAAGGGCCATAGGGTTTGTGGCACTGGGAGGGTCGGACCATACAGGTCCCACTATGCTTGCACTGGAGTTTATCTATCCCACAGCCATCCTAACCCATTCCCACCAGCTATACCCATCCCACAGGTACCCTAAACCATCCAAGCTATCCTTACCCATCCCACAAGCATGTAAAGGCTTAAACCATTTCTAAAAGTTTTCCAAGCAAAGAGTTTATTAAAAAAAAGAAATGATAGCAAGTGTGTGAATCATAAATAAGACTTTATGAAACAGAAGCTATAAAACAAAAATGAGTCTCCTGGCACTCCTCTTGATTCGCTGCAGTCTCCAGGCGGTGAAGGGTCCATGTGCTTGTGCAGGTGGCTGGTGCTGGGAGTGCTTGTCATCAGCTCTCCAGAAGCAGAAGCAGAAAGCCCCAGCCCCAGAAGAGCGAGCCCGTGCTGCAGAAAGCCTCAGAAGAACCAGAGTGAGGGCAGGGGGCGGGATGGTACCCTGTCCCTCTTGCCAGGGCGGCTAGCAGATGGCTGAGGGCTTTGCTGTGCTTCCCGCATCGGTGTGGTGTTGCTGGCTGGCAGGGGAGGCTGGCAGCAAGGCTGGCGAGGGGCAGCAGGGCTGGCAGGAGGCAGGCACCAAGGCGGCAAGCAGGGCTGGCAGGCAGGAGGCTGGCAGGCTGGCAGCAGCAGGCTGGCCAGGCAGGCAGGCACCAAAGGCTGGCACCAAGGCTGGCAGGGAGGCAGGCCACCAAGGCTGGCAGGCAGACATGAACCAAGGGCTGGCGAGGAAGGCAGCAGCAAGGCTGGCAGGCAGACCGGCTGGCAGCAAGGCTTGAAGCAGGCTGGCAGCAAGGCTGGCAGGAGGCTCCAGGCTGCTGGCAGGCGGAGGACTGGCAGCAAAGGCTGAGCAGGCAGGCGGCAGCCAAGGACTTGCAGGCAGACTGCAGCGCAGGGCAGCGCAAAGGCAGCCAATCCGTCCGGCAGCAGGTCTTTCCTCTGAATGGTGACCTGTTTCCGAGCTACTTCCGTTATATCCGGGGGGCTGACGCAATGCATCCCCCCCGCATGCGCAATTAATGCCATGAGTCTTAGGTCTCTAATAGTTCATTCTATAATTCTCATCCAATCCTATGGGTAACATGAATAGAAAGTGCTGATGCCCTACTTTACTAAGGACTTGAAACTTGAAAGACTATCGAAAAACAAGTCGCTGTTTGAACAGCTCTGCCTGAAGAGAATTGCAGAGGTTGGAAGGAGCCATTTTGGAGCTTAAGTTCAACCCTTCTACTTGGTGCAGAAATATCAATAACAAATGGCTATCCAGTAATCTGAAGGTCATTATTTTATTAATAGGCTCTCTTAATAAACTGCTCCTAGCATGAAAACATCTTTCCCCCACATTCGATGATATCAAACAGCCTGCTGTCTTCTTTAATGCGATACCTCTTCAGAACACATGTTGTCCTTGACTTGAGACCATAATGGAGCCTGCCCAATATGGTTATAAATGGTAACAGATCATGATAAATCAGAACATCACGTGACTAGACCAGATTTTACAACCTTTTCAGCAGTGGTCATTAAGCACTGGAAGGGAATATCAATTTTCAGGAAAAATGTCATAATTTGCAATCGCATGACTCTAGGATGCTGCAACCAGCCATAAATGCAGACCAACTGCTCAGTGCACAAAATGGGGTCACATGACTGTGGGAGGGAACTGGCTGTTGGATCATAAGTACCTTTTGAAGAGCATGTTGTAATTTTGAATGGTTGTTAATCATAAGTTGAGGTGTACTCAAGGTCATTGAAAAATGCTGTAATATACTCTTTCAGTCATCATTTGTCCCACTAAATATCTTTCAGTTTGTCTTAAACATAGGTATAAAACCAGAAATGGACATAATACTTAAGGTGCAGTCTGGCCAGCGCAAAATTAACTGGAAATGTGAAGTACTATCAAGACTACATCTGAACCTTTTTCACTATTCAACTATTTTTCCTTAAATGCCACTGTCCTACTACCTTCTCCACTGGTACCATTATTATGATTATTATCGTTTATAGGATTCTATCTGGGTCAGTCATAGGGACCAGAGGTTTTGTCTTCTGAGCTTTCAGACTCATAAGAGAGCCCCTCTTCAGGGATTTTTTCTCTAGCGGAATGTGTGCTGTTGTGTGTGTGGTGTTTATAGTGTTTGTTATAAGTGGCCTTTTAGATATTGATTGAGGTGTGTTAATGGCTGGCTTTTAAGTTATTAGCTGTCATTTACTTGTGCTGCCCAATCCTCATCTTTTAAGTACTTGATAGGCTGGTAGTAAATCAGCACTCCTGTTGACTGAAGAGGGACCCGTTTCCCAAGCTTCAATAATTTCCCTGGATGTTTTTGTGCCTGTTCGTCCCACAAACTTAGTAGGTGCAAAATTGAATGTCTGTCCTTGTTCACTGCAGTGTGATACTACCAATGAGTTCGGGTC
The DNA here is from genome assembly GCA_004320025.1 of Laticauda laticaudata. Taxonomy (NCBI): domain Eukaryota; kingdom Metazoa; phylum Chordata; class Lepidosauria; order Squamata; family Elapidae; genus Laticauda; species Laticauda laticaudata. Next base: position 24,830 of record BHFT01003306.1, on the reverse strand, counting down.
TCCTCATCTGACCCCTTGCTTATCCTTTGTATTTATGATTACTACTTTGTTTTTTGCATGTACACTGAGAGCTTATGCACTGGAAACAAATTCCTTGTATGTCTAACCACACTTGGCCAACAAAGTATTCTATTCTCTATACTCTACTCTACTCTAAACAAAGTGCTTTGCACTTAGCATTTACTCTATTGTAAACAAAGTGATTTGCACTTAAACCTGCACTAAGTCCATAAAGTAATTTTCACTTCTTTAATCTATCATGATTATACTGAATTTTTCTTCTAAGGAATTATTGATTTAGGAAATGTAAGCAGCATATATTTTTTGAGAAAGATACTTGATTTCATACATTGAACTTCCTACAGAACTTGATTAAGAGGCAGTATTTAATATAATTCATCAGATAGGTCTCATTCTGCAGTGAAAGCTCTTTGAATAAATTCATTCTAAAATAATTTATAAACTGTTGCAATGGCTAAAGTGAACCTCAGTCTTTAGGTATAGCATTTATAGCAGCTGATGCTGCAATCAAATGATAAAGGAATGACTGACAGAAATTATCAAATTTAAAATAAACTGGGAATACATAAGAGCTCATGAACTCGATTTTGTTTTAATCATCTTCAGAAAGTTGGATGACATTTTTAAAAGTAGTGCTAAAACCCAGCCATGCCTCCAGTGTCATTCATTTCCCAAGCAAGAGACATTTCAAAGAGCCAGAAGGATGCTAAAACAATTTTTCCCAGGAGAGTCATATTCAAATGACATATATCTTCTTCCACCACAGCTTGTGTCATCCTTGCATTTTCTCTGCAGTTTTCTCAGGTAGAAACTATGGATACCCAAACATAAGATTTTTACTAGTGCTCCTCTGGCATGCCTGCAAATATACTTCTTTCAGACACTCCATTGGTGGGGAAATATGGGGCAACCAAAGTTGAATGGTGGTTGAAAAGACTTAAAATGGTGAAAAAGCAGATAAGATTCTTGCTGATAAGCGTAAACAAAAATCTTGAAGAAAGCTACAGACCAAGTGACTAAGTAGGCTGCACTAATTGTGGTGAATGGATGTCTCCATTTTTTTAATGTGTAACCCACCTTTATTATTTTTACAAATAACTCAAAACAGTGAACATATTTAACACATCTTCCTCCTGGCTTTCATGGCTAAGGCAGGACTTGAATTCATGGTCTCCAACTTTCTAGCCTGCTGACTTAACCACTGGTCCATCACCATCTCCATCTCTCTCCTTGTTTAGATTCTGGATTTATTCCAGGAAGAATTCAAAAGAATAATGCTCTTCATTTAATTCACAATGTGGTCAGTAAGCCATGTTTGGGATTCTCCCAAATTATTCTTCCCACAGTATTCTGGATTTCTGCTGCTGAATTCCTTGCTTCATGATACCATTAACATCTCCAAGACCAGCTTAAAATTCGATACAGAATGCTGTATCTAGAATGCTGAACAAGATGGATATTTAGTCTGAGCCAGCAGAATTATTTTTCATATTCTGTTCTAAATACTGCGAAGCATTTTTCATGGTGTTCATCAAGGGCAAATTAACATATCTCCAGAATTAAGAGATGTGAGAAGCATTTACTATATAATAATTTTGATAAATTGTTTCCCCTTTGAAGAAATATTTAATCAACGTGCACATTTGAGTGATTGCTTAATTCAGTTGATATAAATGTTCCCAAATATGCTTCTCCACATAATTTCCTTAAAATTTCCTTCAAGTCTGGCTTGATTCCTATGATCTTGCAGACATGGTTTTCTTTGCAGTGATATAAAAGTGGTTTGCCATTGTCTTCTGGAATGTTTTTAAATGTCTCAATCTAAACTACAATTTTGGTGTCCTGGGTGCTGCCACTTGACCAAGACCTACAACCAACAGTTCCAAAGAAACATATTTTCCCAGAATGAAGCACATGTCAATAGAATATGTGCAACCTGCTGTAAAGGTATCCTGTGTAATACCTTTGCTTGATGATGACAGTTAGATATTAACCTCAAACTTTCTATGAAAACCAGCATCAATAACAATGTGGCAGTATTGGTGATATTGGTGGCCTGTGAGAAACTACTGATTGGTGATACTGCTGGCAGGTGAAATACCTTTAGCATACCCTTTAGCTCTCTTCAATTATGTACTTTATTTTTATTGTTTCATTGTTTTACTATTGTTATATTTACATACAGGAGATGGGGGGCTGAGATGGGCAGCAAATAAATTTAATACAGTATTAAATAAAATGTGAATGAAGGGATGGATGGGAAACAGCAATCTGGATTTGACTGAAATTTTTCCTTTGAATAGGAATTAACTGAAGAAAATCTTACTATTTTAGGGGTTCTAATAAATGTTGCCTCACCTGGTTATCAGTTAAATGTGGTGCCCCTATTATATTTTTAATGCAAGGTTCCATGTAGAACCAAAGTTCCAAACTATTGGTGTTGACAACTGTAATATTCTTAGGAAGATAACTTCTTTTCAATTCAAGGTGAAACTCATCAATCATTTTCATGCCTAAATTTCAGAAATGATGGTCTCAGGAGACTTGAGCTACCCAAAGGTAAACAAAGTCACTACTGAAACAGCACATGATTACAAACAACAACCTCTGCAGATGTTCATCAGCTCAATGACAGCAGTTCCTCCATCACTTAGTGCATTATCAAGAATGAGAGACAATATCCTTTAAGCTTAGGTTCTTGGCCTTCAGAGAAATAATAAACTCTTGGAATCTTCAGTGATGATTAAAGTCACACAACTGTGGAAATGGTACCTGTGCACATGGAAACAATCTCATTAGGTTTTAGGTGGCTTAATGAAGCCTGGAGGTGGCACTCTTGTAATGGAAAAGAGCAATACTTTCCTATCAGACAAAACAATTTTGACATCAAGCTGATGGATCATTTTCCTGCTCCACACAAAGGGCTCACAAGCTTTCAAATTTTTGCAAATAAGTCTGGAAACCTCAGTGCCTATTATGTCATATTATCAGTATTTGTCCAAAGTAACACCTTATAATCCAAGGAAATACTTTCCTCTTATTTGAAAGGCTGGGCTTCTGAGAAAAATTGGAAAAGCTTGCAGAAACACTATTAAGTTTCTGCAAGGTAGAAGGGTGATCCTGGAGCCCTTATTCATCAGTCTTTGAAAGAAGAACAGTACATATAATTGATATGTACATAAAGAGACACATGTATTATTTTGGATGTTGGATATATTGGATGTTACATATGTAACATCCAATATTATAGGAAGGGAACATTTATTTTAACAAGAAAATGTATTGTTTTCTGAAACACCTTGCTTTATTTCTGTTTGATCTCTGCAAAGTCCTTTTAGCTGTATTTGCCAAAAGGAGCAAACAGATTTTGACATCTACTAGAAGACATATTGATAGCTCATGGTGGAGCCAGAAACACAAAGGGTAAAATAATAAGCAGTATATTGCTTTATTTGGCTGTATTTAAAGAAAGCAATATATAGACATTGTTCTATTGTTCTGTAAGGTAAAACTTTTTTACAGATATTCGGTGCCATTAAAAACCTCATGCTCATTTACATGGACACAAGATTTCAACCAATCTATTGTGTAACATTGATTAAAATGTATTTTTAAATATTTATTGGTATATTTATTTGATTGATCAAAGGAATGGAAACGCCCAAGTTCAATATATGCCACCATTTATCAACAAAAATGCTTCCAAAGTAGCTTCTTCCCTGCCCTCAAAATTACTCCAAACTAGCATTACAGGATGGTGACACATATGGCCCTGCACAGAAAGGGATACCAGCAAGAATAATTTATAGCAGTGTTGTCAAACTCGAATTCATTGGGGGCTGCATCAGGTTTGTGTTTGACCTTGGGGGGCTGGGGTGGGTGTGGCCAGGGTAAGCATGGCAGCATGACATCACTTGTATTGGGGGGTGCCTGTGGTGGCCCGAGCACTCTGCCAGTGATAAGGGGCTCCTGAGCTCCGTTTTCGGTTGGGACAGTCTCCTGCAACCCTCTACCAGTGAAAATGGAGCTCCATTTTCACTGGCAGAACACCCTGGGCTGGACCTTCCCTATTTCCAGAGCAGCTCCATGGGTCAGATCTAAGCACCATGCGGGCTGGATCCGCCCCCCGGGTCTTGAGTTTGACACCCCTGATTCAGAGTAAGAAGTCATAGATTAGATAGAAGAGTAAGTCTTCTTCATGATTGCTCCTTGACTGTCCATTTCTTAATTACTAATCAGCTTTTTATATAATAAAGGGCAATCAGGGCATAAAAGGAAGCTGAATATTTAAGTTACACCTATCTAGTTGGGCAGGATCTTTAACAATATTTAAGTTACACCTGTCTAGTTGGGCAGGATCATGTGCTACAAACAAAGACATGACCTTCGGCAAGCTTATTCTGATTTCTGCAGGCAACTTTTATTTTCTAACTGTTCACTGTAAAAAAGCAGTTGGGCTTTAAATGGATTGTAACTTTGTTCTACTGAAAATAATGGGATTCACAGCTTACTTTAATTGGTTTCTATAACCGATTTGTAACAAGGGCTTTTAGACTTAACTTAAAACCATCAGTGTTGTATGAGAAAGACTAAAGGCCCGGTCCCACTGGCCGAAGGACGCAAAACGTATGCATAAAGGACAGAGCGGACGAGCAAAATTTCGGGGGTAGCTCTATCCATTGTCATCCGCTCCAAAAAGTGGTGAAAATTTGCATAAACAGAACAGAAAAGAACGGACGTGGGTAGTATGTTAGTGGGGAATTTTAAAACGAAGCCTAACATCCCCACAACATGGGGATGGATGTTCATAGGAAGCCTAGTGGATGGAAGGGGATGACACCTCCAAAGGGGTTCTGGGGATAATTTCGAAGCGGACGCAAAGTGGATGAAGCGGATGCATCGACCATTACACCTAAAGAAAGAAAGGGGATGCTGCGCAGATGATTATATCGGAGCAAACCGTTCACTGCGCATCCTTCTATTTCCGCGTGCTCACTAAACGCTGTTAGTGTACTAGGAAGACGTGAGTTGATGTGGCGTCGATTGATTCACGTTCCGTTACTTCTTTCCTCCCTCTGTCCATTTTCAGCTGCAGCGGAGTGAGTTGCAAGATGCCCGAGGATCAGAGAGGAATTACAGCGGACATTTAAGCGGATGGATAAATGGACATAGAACGTTTGTTGCCGTATTGTCGTTGGATTTACATCGTACACGAGCGCGAAAGTTAATCCGTTCTAAAAAGGTTTTGTGCAGCTCAAATTTCTTGCGCGCGAATGAAATTTGCAGTGGACGGATGCTCGACATTTGATAGAGCATATGAAACACGTATGCAATGAGTACACAATGGATGCATCAGCATGGCAAGCTTTTTTTAACGTTTTACATCCTCTTTGCATCCGTAAGTGCAGTAGGACAGGGCCTTAAAGGAATAGCTCTTCCTCACATAAGTTCAAGTTTTACAATAACATTGTAATACCATGACATTACTATAAAAAGGAGCAGGAAATATCTAAAATTCTGTAAAATTCCAAAGTACTTATTTTACAATTTCAATTTATTTTGTTCTTGGGGGTGGGGGAAATCAAAGAAAAGATTTGCAGATGTATTCCATGTTATATAGAAATGTGAGTTAAGGATGCTACGAAGTAGATGTGAAACTAAGGTGACGTGTTCTATGTTATGGTACACATAGTGAACTTACCATCTGATTTAACTCTAAATCAAGTACTAGTTAATTTGTCTTGATTTAATATACTGATGTTATTATTCTTTAAAGCTGTTTCTACATTTTTGAGAATAGCTGATTCATTTTAAATCTTTGGTATGTCACAAGAGCAATCCCTAATGAGTAGTATAACTGTTGCACAATAGCAAAGTAGCCCTTAGAGTCAATTTGGTATAGTGGTTAAATTGCTGGCCTAAAAACCAGGAAACCATGAGATTTAGTCTCATTAAATCCAGCTGGGTGACTTTGGTTGAGTCACTCTCTCTCAGCCCAAGTCACCTCACAGGATTGTTGTTGTGGGGAAAATAGGAGGAGGAAGAAGTAGTAACGTGTGTGTTTGCCACCGTACCATTTATAAATGGTAAGAAAAGCAGAACAAATGTCAGATAAACAAATAAACCTATTCTGACTGTAGGTAAATACCAGTCATTCCTCCCTCAGGCTCCAATATCTTCCACTTCCAGTTAACAATGTCATGTATCCACATCCACTTTATGACCCACAATTCTGTTGGGCTTAGGTACATAGTATGGAAACGTAAATATAAGTGGCATTCAACAGTGGTGAGATTCAAACATTTTTACTACTGGTTCTTTGGGTGCGGCTTGGTGCGTGCGGCTTGGTGGGCGTAGCAGGGAAGGATACTGTAAAATTTCCAGTTAGAGGTAGTATTTGCTGGTTCTCCAAACTCCTCAATATTTCCGCTACCGGTTCTCCAGAACTGGTAAGAACCTGCTGAATACCACCTCTGGCATTCACCCTGCATGTGGATTGGAATAAGGCTATAATTAAGTATATGTCGCTGTCTGTGTGAGCATGTAGGGGAAAATAAGAGCACCTATCCTAAAAAAAACCAACCTCTTCGAATCCTTGGCCTTTGAAGAGAGGTGGTTTTCTTCCTGGCACCTAATTTTTGAACTGCAGCTTTTATTTTTTTTATCAGATCTCTTCTGGTGCCTTCCCCACTCCGCCGGAGTGTTTATTTCGAAGAACTGGTCAAGATAGCTGTCAGCTTCTTGGACGTTCTTTGAGCTCAAATGGCTTCTTTTTACAACAGTCAAGAAGCAGCTTAATGCAGACAATTCAGAGGCATGGCATACAAATCCAAATGAAACCGTATCAAGGAAAATCCTGAAATGTTAAATGATGGTGAGGGTGATGAAGTTCTCATAGTTCAGTCCCTCTCCGTGGTCACCAACTGCACTTCAAGTGGGCCGTATTTATGTTTGCCCCATCCTGCAGTCCAGTGGCTCGCATTCACATGATTGCATTTTTACAACCATTTTGCCAAAAACCAGCATTCTATGTTTTTGGGGCAAATAGTTAAGAACCACAGCTTAATATGATAAAATTCATAAAACTTTTACTATCATGAGTTATGACCATAATGGAAAATCTGCAAAACAGCCCTAATTCAAGGACTACTTGTATGATAATTACAGGTAGTCCTTGACTTACGACAGTTGTTTAGTGACTGTTCAGAGTTACAACGGTGCTGAAAAAAGTGACTTATGGCCCTTTTTCACAGTAACAACCTTTCGAGTATCCCCGTGATCATGTGTTCCAAATTCAGATGCTTTGGCAACTGACTCACATTTATGATGGTTGCAGTGTCCCAGAGTCATGTCATCCCCTTTCGCAACCTTCCAACAAGCAAAGACAATGGGGAAGCCAGATTCACTTAACAACCATGTTACTAATTTAACAACTGCAGTGATTCACTTAACAACAGTGCAAGAAAAGTCATAAAATTGGGCAAATTACTCACTTAACATTAATTCTCACTTAACCACACAAATGTTGGGCTCAATTGTGATTGTAAGTTGAGGATTACCTATGTTGCCCTCCGAGCTGGCACTGAAAGAAAACAACTTTTACTTGCCTTTGCATCATTTATAGAAATGTCTAGCTTACAGTATGATAGAAGTACCGTAACATTTTTTTTTTAAAATGCCCTGAGCTTTCAAAATATTATAATAAAATGCTGTAGTCTGTTCTTCAGCAGTGCACAAAAAAAAATGTTGAATCAGATTGCATGCATTATTGGTGCCTTGTTCTTTTTGTGCTTATGGATTTTTCATAAGCTTTGAAGATTTTTAAATCTGACAAGTGGGAAATTAATGGAAAATTGGCAGACGAACAACTGAACAACCAAGTTACAGCAAGCAGGCTTCAATCCAAGTCACTCCCTTCCTCTCCCCACCCCCAAAGCAGGACTGTTGATTGCATTGTTCTCAAATGTTCCCACTGGGAGACCTCATTGCTCCCTAACCAACAGAAGTCTATTTTTTTCTTGCTTACAGATGGTACATCTCTTGCTACGGAAAGCTTCGGCAAAGCTTGGGCTGCCACATCATTGCACCGCTTTTTTTCCCTTTTCCAAAAGACATTCACTGAATTTTAAGTTAATGGACCACATTCATCTATGATGCAAATCCTTCAGAGCAGCCATTCACTTCAGTGGAATTGAGGCATGGGAAGTATTATTTTCTATTTAAATAATCAGATCCTATTTATATGCAAAGACTGGCTTGAACCTAAGGAGAAATTAGAGGATAGTCTATTGTGTCTACTTCTATCCCCTTTCACTCTGCACACATGCGTGCCCAAGATGGGGGAAAAAAGGCTTCAGCTGAGACCTTAATTCATATCTAATTAGTATTCATGTGCAGAAGGCATTGTCATTTAGTTAAATTTGTAGCCCAGACAATCCAAGAGATTTGAAATGAATTCCAATCATTTTAAATGAGGTCAAATAAACAGTGGATGTGCCAAGGTAGAGTAAATGGAATCTCCTATCCGTTAAAACCCCTATCTTAAGATTTCAATGTCAGTCTCCAGCAAGGTGATCAGTTACTCATAGCGCTCGTCCAAAATGAATAAAAGGAAACTCACTGTAATAGGAGACCCTAAGGCTAGCTGACCCACATGCTGTTCAGGTGCTGCTTACGTGATGAATAACTTCAAGCCACTGCTGTATTTTCTTATGGTACTTCACTTTCCACTTGGATCTGAAACAGGAACCTTTTCAAATAAAGCATGAAAGTCTTTTTTCAAGTTGAGGTTGGCTCCTGGTGAAAACCTCAAAAGCTTCATGAAAACACCTATCCAGCTTTGGGGAGATAGAATTAGTTTGCCTTTGCTCTCCTGAGGGGAGAGGGGATAATTTAGCAGTCTGGAGACTATCAAGTTTCCCTGATGATCTCACATCCAAGTATTAATCCCAGGCAAAGTTACTCTGGAACTAGCCCCAGCTGAATCCTTCCAATATAGAGATTAAAAAAAAAACCTTGCACTCGATAGATTGACACACAGAGACACTGAAAACTCTTGCAGGACAACATCAGGTTGGGAATGGTAAGAGAATTTGCTGTGTAGCTTCTCATGATTGAGGATTGCTATGCTTTGTTTTATGAGTTGACATTCAGCTCCCCTCACTTCTTGAAGGTGACCTGTACAACACACTGGGTCGTGACTGGATTGGTGATTTTAATATGGGGAATGGTCCCATGAACTTTGTCCCAATTTCTTGCTAAGGAGTTTTAACCTCAGGTATTTGGTGGAGAGATAGACCTTTTCCCCCAGCTGGAATGGTTGTTGCGGGACTTGGTGTTTGTCTGCCTGTTTTTTATAGGGAAGATGAAAGGGAGAATTGGTCCGCTCACCATCAATCAGGTCAAGCACAGGAGACAACTCCAATATCTAATCAAGTGGAAGGGCTACCCTTTATCAGAGGCATCTTGGGTAAAGAATAGGAACGTCCAAGCTGATCTCCTTGTGACGAGATTCCATGCAGAAAACCCAACCAAACCTGGGGGGGGGGGTATTAATTCATTTGTTAATGTTCTCATTCCCATGAGATAGATAGATAGATAGATAGATAGATAGATAGATAGATAGATAGATAGATAGATAGATAGATAGATAGATAGATATAAAAACATTTGAAGATCAGTTGCAGGAACTGGGTATGTCTAGTCTAAGGAAAAGAAGGACTGGGGAGACATGATAGCAGTGTTCCAATATCTCAGGTATTGCCACAGGAATTCTGGGAGTTGAAATCCACAAGTCTTAAATTTGCCAAGGTTGAAGACCCTTGGTCTAGACCAAACCTGGGCATTTTACAGCTCCCACATCTGACTCTTTGGCTCACCCTATCTGGGCCACAAGAGGTCAATCAGCACTCAAATATCATCTGGAGCAGGCTGAGGAGCTGAGGTGATGGAATTTGAGGACATCAAACCAGGATACATTGGTTCAGTCCTACACAACAGTCCCTGTTTTGTATGTGGATCCTTGGAAAAATTAATTGCCTCAATTAATTAACTAATTGACCATTATTTTTGATCAACACGGGTAGAGATACCAAACCAGAAGAAGCAAAATGAAGTTGTGGGCATCCTGTCATCTAATGAACTGTCCCTCCATTCTTCCCTCAGCCTAGGACATACAGGTTCTTCAGGAGGTAATTGTCTAGCTTCAATGAATTAGATAATGAAGTAGGTTTATCTCCTCCAGAGATCCCTGTAAATAAAATTGGAAGAGAGAATGCTTCTTTAACTTATATACATACTTACATGTGTGTGTGTAAGTATATACATGCTTATATTTGTGTGTAAGTATGGGTTCCTCAGTCTTGCCCATCTTGCTTTCTTCTAATTGGTTATTCAACAAGCTAGGCTGTAAATTTGAGAGGCAGCTTGTTTTAGTGGTTAAGGTACCAGACTAGAAACATGAGTCTTGCCTTAGTCATAAAAGTCAGCTGGCTGACTTTTGGCCAGTCACACTCTCTCAGCCCAACTCACCTCACAGGGGGATTGTTGTGGGGAAATAGGAAGAGGAAGGTGTGTTAGATATGTTTGCTGCCTTCAGCTATTGGTGAAAATAAGGTAGGGCATAAATAAATTGGTTCCAGTTAGCATTGCTCTCCAAACTACCTCTTCCACCCACTCAATTCCACCACCCCCTTCAGAAAGAGTTGTTCATCTTCAATGTAAATTTCTCCAAGTTCATTAAGATTACCTGTTGCTTACTGGCTGCTATTGCTTCCATTCATTTACCAGCATCTCTGCAATTTTTCTCAGAAGGCATTAATTGAACACAATAAACAAAGATGGCCAATTCCCATTTTTTTTCCTTTTTCTAAACTGTTCCAGATTAACTTTTCTTCTGTTTCTTGTTTTTCTTATACTGTTCCCACAAATTCAAACTTGGCAACCCTCCTTAGCTTGCTTTATCTACAAAATTTATACAGCCAGTGTACAATATTGTCAGTGTATGATTCACATGAGATTTGCTTTAGTATCTCTGGATTATCCTGGAAATGTTAATCTTTTTTTTTAATTTTTTAAAATAAAGTTTATTTAAGTTTCATATATTTAAAACATTTAAAAAGAAACAAACATATAAACAAATATATATATATACATATATACATTTTGCAGCAGGTACATTTTTGCAGCATTGGTTACATTTTTCTTTTCTTTTTTTCTTTTACCCCATAACATTGACATGATCTACCTTGTTACAATGCCTTCCTCGTTCTTTTAATATTTTAATTTCACAGTATACTTTATAATTAAACGCACATCCTTCATCATGTTAATCTTCACTACTTATTGTTTTTTCTTCTGTTCAATCATGTCTGATTCTCAGAGATGGCCTGGAAAGCACTCTGCAGTTTTCTTAGGAAGGTTTTGCAGAACTGGTTTGCCATTACTAGCTTCCAATAGTAGGTTAAAAGCAAGTAACTGATTTAAGGATATCCAGATGGCTTTGTGCCTGAGGTGGGATTAAGAATCATCGTCTCCTAATTTTAGCTTGATATTTTAACCATTACATCAAACCAGCTCTAACCATTGAATAGCAAGTAATTATTTGATAGTCGTATATGCCACCAGGACATAATTTATTTAACAAATTAGATCAATTGGTTATATATATATATATATGTGTGTGTGTGTGTGTGTGTGTGTGTGTGTGTGTAGAGGTAGGTAGGTAGGTAGGTACTCCCTGAGTGCATGAGCCTAACAATGGTGCCTGAACCCAACAGCATCGTCCATGTGGGTGACCCAGTTCACTACAATAGACAATGAAATGAAATAAAGATATGAGGATGATAAAAAAACAAACAAACTAGAATGATATAATAAACCAAAAGTGTTTTTTATTTATGAAAAGGCAACTGGACTGATTTATTTATTTTTTTGAGGAGGAAGAAGAAAAAGATGTTTCGCTTCCTATCCTGGAAACTTCATCAGTGTATTGGATGGTGTTGGAGAATACAGCTGATGATGCTTCCAAGATAGGAAGCAAAACTTTTTTTTCTTCCTCAAAATAATCAGTTTAGTTGCCTTTTCAAAAATAAAGAACACTTTTGATACAACTATGATCTGGATGACTGAGAATCTTCATACAATGACAGGACTTATTTAGCTTTTTCTTAGCTAGCAAGACACCTAACTTCTCACATACCTGGAAAACAGGTGAATAGTATATTATGCACAGATATCTTACAGAATATTAAAAATACAAATGTAGATCCATACTTTGATTCTCTTCAGTAAATCCCTTATGAACTGGGCATAGTATGAGACATGATAGCTCAATTAATCAAGAGTGAGAAAACAAAAATCATGATTGCTTCCTAGTGCTTTCCAGATGTGTTGAGAATACAATTCCAGAATTCCCAACTTATTGTAAATAAATTGCCAGCTTGAAGAAAGATGAGCTCGGATTATAACTAACCCCTAACCAATGTGAAATAGCTTATGGCTTGTGACAATGAAAGTTAATTTTCATTATATAAAATAAGAATGAGTTTATTCTTACTGAAAGTTATCACTAAATATTTGATTAGAAAAGACTGAGGGAAGCATAAATTGCATTAATTAATCCATTCATTCTATGTACCAGCAGGCACTTTCCATAAGATATTTTTTTATCATTAATAAATACATCTTCCCAGGAGGGAAATCCTAAATTTGAGAACAATCTTTTCATCTTTTTTTTAAAAATTAGGAATCAGAACACGTCATCAATCAGAATAGATCTTTTGGGCTGAAGGACTGATTCACTGCTGCCAAGATTTTAGGAAAAATACCTGGTTTTTCCAACATCTTAATTGTTTGTGGAGATCTTGTAATGACTTGGAACAAGCTCAGTTAATTGCTTATGTATGTGCTGAGTCTTTGATGTTTTTAGGCTTTAAAATAAGACAGGAATCAATATCAAACTGATTTAGGATCCTTGTGTTCAGGCTATAAATGACCTGGCCAAACAAGAAAATGAAAATCAGTTTTATTAGATGGTGTCTTGTTTTGATCTTGACCTTTTTTCCAAGTTGCTCAGAGCTCCATACAAGTTCTCCACCTTCCTCCACTACCTCACATTCATCCAGACCCACACATATTTTACAATCGCAACAAACCTATAACATGGGTTCCATAAAAAAGCAAACTAAGATCACCACTAAGCTTCATAGTTTAATGGTAATTTATGCCCAGGTCTCCCAAGTCCTTTTTACAATTCTTAAATTGTTCAATTCTCCTCTAACACTGAGAGTGAATAAGAAATATGGGAGTAAAACAAATGTCAATGTCTACAGTGTGTTTAAAAGGTCCTTAAGTTCAGTCCTCCAATTTTCCAGGATTTCCTGTGAAATCATCATATTCATTTCCATTGCCTTATTTATTCCAGCACTTTTGGTTTCAGCACAGAAATGCACCATAAAATGTCCAAACCGGTAAATGAAGTTACAGTTCATTGTGGGATAACTGGAAAGCAATTCCCAACAGCAATCTGCTATGCCTAAAATACGTTTTACAGAGAAATGTAGTAATAGGAATCATGTCGAAGTGTGAAGCATGCACCAAAATGAGGAAAAAAAAGTCTTGAAGGAAACATGAACCTTTTCTTAATATCTGTTGACAGAATGACTTCTAAGTTCTGCCAGAGGGGGTAAGCTTAAAAGAATGGCTAATACAATCAGACTAAACTGAAAAGAGTCATTGAGAAGTCAACTTCTTTCAGATTTTGTCACTGGAATGACTGGACAGCACTGGCACGGAAGATTTTTGCAACGTAGCTCGGGGTGAAAATAAGATCCCTTCCTTTCCTCTCTTTTTCCTTCTCTTCTTTTAATGACAGCAAAGCAGATGTTTTAAAAGATTGAGAATGTGAAAATGCCCATTTCAGCTTTTCATGGTAAAGCTCCCTTGTCAAGGATCAGTAGATCAAAGTCTGGGCTTCAGGATTACCCTACAACTTTGCAATATGAACCTTTCCCACTTTTAACTGCCCAACTAAGTGGCAGTACCTTGTTGATCTCGACTGGTTTTTTGGGCTTTTAACAACAACCATTAGTAGCCCACACTCACATGGGCATCTCATTGGGATAATAGCAAGCATCTAAAATGCTAGTTTGATTCCTAGTAAATATCCTTCTTGTGATGAGTCCTGCTCATTATGATAGCTGTTTCTGAAGTAAGCAACTCTCCCATTTTATGAGTATAACCTAGGTTAATCAAATGTCACTAAAAATATAAGATGTCCTTTTCTTAGTAGGAAGGGAGGGAGAGAAACCATGAAGAAAGACAGAGGGCCACAGAAAGGAATAGTAACTGGTGGCTGAAGAGGAGATGGGGCAGGTTCATCCAAGTGAGCAAAAGTTTAATTATTAGTTCCCAGAGTTGAGTTGAATCATGAGTTCCCAGGGTGAGAAAAAGGTAACATATGACTCACTTGAGGAAGAAGCAATAGGATGTTTTTGTGTCCCTTCCTTAAAATTGTGTTCTAATTTTTTGGTGACCAAACAATTTTTGTACATCAACATATTTATTATGTGTTTGTTGAACTGTTCAGTATATATTCCATTAAGCACTGCATATCAGCAAGCTTGGCCATCTTGTTTTTTTCCCAGGCTAATTCTAAAACCATAATCTTGAAAGCCCGACATTGTTTCCCTTTCCTTCTTTCTTATAACCAGAGTCAAGGTGGACCATTTTTAAGTTTCTTTCTCATCCTACCTTGTATTCCCTGGGCTGAGTTCAATTGTTAAGTGAATATGGCTTCCCCATTGACTTGGCTTATCAGACATTTCCAAAAGGTGATCACTGTAGGGATGACTGTAAGGATGCTCAATGGTTGTGTTAAAAATGGTGATACATCTTTTTTTTACAGCGCCCTTGTTACTTTGACTAGTCCCTAACTGAATGGTTCTAAGTAGAGGACTACCTGTGTATGTAGTATGCTACAGTAGTAAAATGCTGCAGTTCCAATTTTTTTCCTACCAGTTCTGAGAGCGTGCTTTGCTTTGTGCGTGCGCATGGGGCTCAAAGACTGCCTTCTGTATCAACACTGATGAACTGTGCTATTTTTTAGCTCAGCTGAGGCTGGCAAGCTGCTCTGCCACACAAATCAGCTGAGTTAAAAAACAATGGAATTTAGGAGAGGTGACAGCAAGAACGAGTGGGCAGGGCCTGGCAGAAGTGGTATTTGCCAGTTCTCTGAACTACTGAAAATTTACGCTACAGGTATGCCAGAACCGGTCCAAACTGGCTGAATACCACTTCTGATGGTGTGTGTATGTATGTATGTATGTATGTATGTATGTATGTATGTATGTATGTTATTCAGCTTTGTTCGGATATTTTCTCATCTCATTATAGTTGTGCTTTTAAAGTTGCAGCAACGTTTCAGCAGAATCTCATCTGCCATCATCAGGCTTCTTATTGTGTTCATCTGTGAGTCAGACTTTCACAGCGGTTTCAAACGTTTCAAAGTCTGACTCACAGACCAACACTATATAGAAGCCTGATGATGGCAGATGAGATTCTGCCGAAATGTTGCTACAACTTGCTACAAAGCACAAGTTGCTACACAGCACAACTACAATGACGTGGGAAAATACCCTAACAAAGCTGAATACCATACATATAAATACCTGTGAAAACGTAAGAATATATATCTATATATCTATATCAATATGTATATATCGATATATCTATATATCTATCTTCACATGTACAAAACTCATACCATTTCTTGGAAATGATCAAAGATCTACACGTGGAACAAGAAGATCTGCTTGTAATGTGCTTTGTAAGTTTCGACGTGGTTTCACTATTCACCTCAAGTCCCGATAAAGAAACTCTTGAAATCATCAAAAATAAATACCAACCAGCTAAACACCTCATGGACTAACAGACAGCACTGCTTAACCAACACATATTTCACATACAAAGGACAAAGATACAAGCAAATTGAAGGAGCCCCTATGGGATCACCAACTGTCACCTGTCATTGCAAACCTGTTCATGAGAAGAATTCGAATCCAGAGCCCTGGCTAATGCCACCCACAAACACCAAGCTATGGTTAAGATACATCAATGACAACATTTGTGATTTGGCCCCATGGAAAAGAAAACCTAAAACAATTTCCTAACACACCTAAACAGCACACACCCCAAAATCAAGTTCATTCCTAAATGTACTAATCTACAAAAAACAGATGGTACACTAGGACACACCATATTACCAGAAGAAACCAACACACAAACATGCTACCTTAATGCCCAATCCCACCACCACCGAGCACAGATAAACTCTGTGGCACAAACCAATTGCCAGAACCAAACCACTGGCAGACCAGACACACATAAGACTGAACTATGCAACCCTGACTGACGTGACAGCCAACGGCTTCCAACAAAGCAGAATCAACGGCTTGATCCACAAAACACACCTGAGACATAATGGAGACCTAGAAGATGAACAGACCGATGGAACAGCTGTCCTGCCTACATAAGAGGTACTACAAGACAAAATCAGTAAGATAGTTACAACAGGCATCACATCAAAGCTGCCTTCAAAACAGACAGAAAAATAGCAGCCCATCTTAAAAACCCCAAAGATAAAATTGACTGCAAACCAAGGCATCTACAAAGTCCCTGGTGCATCATGCCCGCCACAAACATTGGACAGACCATAGAAGAATAAGTACCCACCTGGATGAACACAAAAATGCAGTAAAAAAGCTGGAACACACTTCCTCACTAGTCCCAACACATGAAAGCCAAAGGTCATAGCATCATTTCAATGGCACCAAACCCTAGCCACTATAGAAAAACCCCAGCCACAGATTATCAAAGAAGCCATAGAGATTGAAAATAAAAACTGAAAGCATGAATTAGAAGAGATGATTCTCCCAGACTGTCAATTATTTGGAAGCCTGCACTCACAAAACAAAAAATCTCCACACCAAAGCCAGGCAAACACCTGGTACAAACAGATCCTCCTGTTACCTCCAGCTCAAACACACCCAACCAGGCCACCAGACACCTAGCTTCCTAATAAATTACAGCCGTCCATTTACATGGAGCCAAGCTGCACTAAAACCTCCATATACAGGAAACACAATGTTGGCCAGCCAATCAGACAAAAAAAAAAAAAAAAAAAAAAAAAAAGCCACAGGACAGAAGATATTAGAAACACCAATCAAACAGAACACAGCAAACTCCAAGACGAAATGAACACAGACCCAGAATCCCAACCAATCAGGATGAAGAAAAAAACCACATTCTGGAACAGCAGTAGGCCAGCCCCAATTTAAAACTGAAACAACTGTAAAAGTTGACTCACAGACGAACACAATAGAGAAGCCTGATGATGGCAGATGAGGATTCTGCTGAAATGCTTGCTTCTGCTGAAATGTTGCTACAACTTTAAAAGCACAACTATGATGACGTGGGAAAATACCCAAACAAAGCTGAATACCACACATATCTATATATATATTTATATGTCTATATCTATATCTATAGCCTTCTTACATGCTTTCAGTTTAATCAACATGTAAGGTCCTCCCTGAAATTGTCTGAAGCGAATACGAGAAAAGCCATTTGAATTTCAGCACCTTATTTATAAAATGTTTGAATCAGACTTTAATCTCATTTAATCACCAGGCAGAGATGTGGCCCTTCAAACTGGTAAATATACCGATGGTGATTTTATCCTCTTTTGTTTTGTGTGTGGATTTTTTGTTTGCTTAAGGTTGTTGATACTGCTGGGGTATTTTATTGTTTGTTTAGATGAAATAAAACTGGAGTACAAATCTGTCAGTGAAGACAATGAGTGCATATATTCCTTTATGCATAAATCCATCTCCTGTAATCTGAATTCTAGCAGTAGAGTGATCCTATGGGTGCAGTACCTGCATACGGTAATATAAAAGTAACCTCTCATCTTGGGGAATCAAATCTAATCTATGTCAGAGCACATGATGTGAGAATTATGTCATGGGTATGAATTGGTTTCAAGGAATGTCTTATTTTTTTGTGTGTGGAATTAAAGGAAGCTTCATGTTTATTCACTGGCCAAGCTTGACATTTCTTTACTAAAGCATTACAAATGGCTCGGAAATTAAGTAGGAAGAGACTGCCCTCTCACAGTGAATGAGAAGAATACTACCTCAGGAAATAATAAATATCCCCGTGGAAAACAGGAAAGGTTGATGAATAGGTGGCAAATTCCAGATTACTTTGGTCAAAAGTGTTATTTAACTGGAAAACTTGCATGTACATGCACAAATACCAACAATAGTACAAATAAGAATAGAATCATAAATAGTGTCAAGTGCTGTAACAAACTGCTTCCAAAATGAAATGTAGGCCACTACTCTAATGCACTAAATCAATTTACTTTAGGTATTAGGAAGGCCAAATCTAATCTAGCGGTCTAGGTTACTGTAATTCACAATAGGCTTACAGATCTTTTTATTTATTACAAAAGGCAGTAAAGTACAAGCTAAATTATCTTCTACATGGGCCTTTTTCTCCATTGAAGAGAATAACAAAAGTAGAAGAACTAAGCATACTTCTGCCTAGGAATTCTTTCCCTTATGCTATTCTGGTTTTGGGTAATGGGGAAATACACCCCGTTATAAAAATAATTAGCTAGATATAATAAGATTATTTATGCCCCTGGTTTAACAAGGGTCAACATTTTATTTAATTTTGGCACAAAGGTAGGCAAAGCTTTTTGGGCCTTTGACTTGTACTTTTGGTTCACAAGAGGTCTTAGGGAAATATCTGATGTTACTATTGATGACACCAGGGTGTTTCAGGGAAATTGATGGATTTAGAGAAGGAAGGAAAGTGTTGGGCTTTACAGAGCCATCATGTATCAATTTCCATCTTTATTTTTGACATCACAACTACTTGTAATTGAAGCACAATATTGAAAATTGATCATTCCACCACTGAATCTGGCAACATAATACAAAATATAAATTTGGCATGAATATGGAACATGGATTTCCCCTCCACACAGTGGCATCTGTGGAGCAAGGAGCAAGCATAGGACTTTTATCCACTTAGCATGATTTGCTTTGGACATATTGAGGAAGGCTTGGCCTCTCCACTAGCATACTAAAATTTTCCATAATCTCATCACGATGACCACATCCCTAGAACTAATGTAGCATCTCCCATAAATTATTGTCTTGAAAAGAACAAGTCAGTGAACATTCAGCTGTAAAGGCAGGTGTCAGATGTAAAAGATCAGGTCCACAAATCAAGGCTCAATTAAGCTGATTTATTGCTGGAAGCCTATGCACAGGAATCTTCTTAACTAATGGTCAGAACCTAGTTAAGAGTTAGATAAAAATCAACAGCTCTCGAGAGGGGGGGATAGACTTAGTTCATTTGGGGCTACATAGGAATTCTAGGCTGATCCCTCATTTAATTCTGCCCCCATGTTTGCCATTCTTTCTCTTTCAGTAGGATAATAAAATATGTCTTCCTGCGGACTAAACCCTAGGTGGCTTCCCATATTTTTTTGCCATAAGTTTCATAAGGCTAGACAGGTCCCTCACCCCTAAGTTCCATAGCACTGATTTGGAAATGAAGGAATTGTAAATTGTTTAAAGAGGCCTCAGAGTGCTCACTAATGTTCTTACCTGCTTGTCTTCCTGTCTTCTCACAGGGACAACTAGGAATCATCCTTCAGAATTTTCCACAGTGCTCCAAAGTTCCCCAATCTTCTTCCAATCTTTCTCTTCCCCTGTTCACTACCATTTGCTGCACACTGGCATTAGTATCTTTTATTTTTCTCTTTCCTTAAAATCTGGATTGGTTACAGTCTAGTCTGGGGGGGGGGGGGTCTATCTTTNGGGGGGGGGGGGAGTCTATCTTTCTAGGATGCCCATGGGATAGAGGTGGGCAAGTCAAGAGTGTGTCTGATTTTTTTTGACAGACAGAGATGGCATTGAGTTGAGACTCTAACATGTCATCCTGATCTTGTGCTCCTAAAAGCACCACAGTTTATATTTCTATTATTTATTCTGCACAATTCTCCATTTTAGGAGTCATTGGATATCATATGACAGTAGACTGGTAGCAGCAGCAGACTGGTAGCGGCAGCAGTGGCAAGGGGAAGGGGTGGTTTCGCACGCAAAGCATAATCCCATACATGCATAAATGGAGCTTCACGCACTTGCCTGGCCCGGTTACCAACAACCTATAGACCAGTAGAAGTCTGTAGATTGGGGTTTGGGAACTCCTGCCATATGATAAATAAATACCTGTCTCATGCACTGAATTTGCATTCTAAAAGTGCCATTTATCATGGTAAGCAGAGCTATCGTGCACCTGTAGGAGAGAATGTATGTGGCTCACCCTGTGGAATCCTTGCTCCTCTCTGACTTCACTGCTTGCTTGTAGATGTTTCATTACCTCACTAGGTAACATCATCGGTGCTAGTGAGTATGGAGCTTCCTCACTGTTTATATATAGTAGCTTGCAATTGTTGGTGAGGGTGTGTTTTTTCCCCCACTTAGTAGTTCTTTGATTAGAGTATTGTTTTCTGCTATATTGTCTGATGTAAATCCCTGCTTATCTGGGTGTTGGTACCTGAGTCTTTTTGTTTCCTTCTTAGCTTTTTATAGAATCTTTTGAATGGTGTATAAATGTGTCTATTGGTGGTTGATCAAACAATCAAGCTCTGAGAGCACCCAACCATTGTTTGGTTGACCTGCTATTTTACCCTTCTTTATATTTGCCCTATTGCAATTATTTTTCTATCCTTCAATCAGGTATTGAAACAGAATTTTGTTATGCATAGAGTATGCATAACAGTATTTTCTGGGAAATGGAATTCCTCTTACTAGTTTCTTACCTGTTAATTAAAATATTAGTTTCTTCATGACACTGTGATTGCCAAAGAAAATGTTTGTTATCTGCAGATATATTTGATTAGTTTGAAGTGTGAATTAGATGAAGTGTCCTATAGAGGATTTGATAAAGGGTTAGTAGTGCCTAAATAGAAAAGAATTTAAATGTGAATGACAGTGAAAATTGTTTTCTTTGCAATCAACAATTTTCAAGAAATACAGTGGTGTCTAATAATCAAATAAGGAAAGAAACATTTCTCTCACCATATGCAGTCATCTATTATTCTGCCATTGTCTCTTAATAAGGCATTCCCCCACCTTCACATTGTTTTTATAATTCAGGAATACATTAGATTTAATACAATGCACTGGAGTTTAAAAACTCCTCATTCTGTTTACAATTGCAAAATACCTTATAGTCTCTTAGCTGCTCTGTGACAGAAAAGCTGAAAACATCCCTCATATATAACATGCTTAAAAGCCACCTGGATTGTAGAAATGTATTTCAACGAAATACCTGCATATTAATCAACAGTACTTCCAGCTGCTACAGAGTGTGCCACATTGACTTAATTTACATTGAAGTCTACTTGGCATTTCGCCTTCCAGTTTGCAACAGAGTCTAACTTTTCAGGTTGTTGTTATGCCATAGAAAGAAGATTGAAAAAAGTTGAAAATATTGATCACTAGACTACAACCTGAAAAGAACTGAATCTAGATGGTGAGATCCATAATTAGACCCAGAATAGATAGTTAGCCATTTTCTTCTATGCCTAAGAGCAGCTTTACCAAGGAGGAACCCCCTTCATAATGGGAATGTTTACTACATCATTGTAGTAACGACAACCACTGCACAATTTTCAATCTTTTTTACAGGTACACATGCTTCAAAATGTTGCAGACATATGCATTGTTTATGCTCCTGCATGCTCTAAAGGACCTTTTCAAAATAAAATCTGCTGAAACTACACACATAGAAAAATATGTTCTGATTGTTGTATGGGGGATGGGTCAGAGTTAAACTAGCAAGAATTAAAAACCAGATCTTGCTGAACTACAGCAAGGGATACTGAAATTGTAGTTTGAAGCAAGGGGTACTGAAATTGTAGTTCAGCCACATTTGGTGACATATTTCCTATATTATATTTAATTTGGCCTATATGAATTTAGCTACATTGTTTGCTTGGAATACAGGCGGTCTTCAATTTTTTTGTGATACATGTGGGCAGCTAAGTGACAAGTTACTGATATATTGCTCTTCATGTGCAGCGGCCAAAACCTATGATGAATTAATTTATTCAAGGTTGTGGTAGCCATTAGTCTATTAATACTAATGAAATTCAGGTTTCAAAGTATCCCCCTACAGGAACTTCATTCCGCATCAAGCTCTAAAAAATATTTTCGGCATATTTAATGTCATATGATCATTTTGGCAATGTGCCGCTTAAATAGAGATGCTTAAATAAATCATTGCAAGACAATATTTTACATTATATTTTAGAATATGTTTGAACTTTCTGCTCCTTGATAAAATGTGCCAAACTATCCATTTACATTTTGTTCACCATTAATTTTTGATTGTGGTATCATTCTAAAGTTGGCTGGATTATTGTTACTTCTTTTGCTCTGGAAAATTGTGCATCACTTACTAAAAGCTAAAAGCCTGAAAATCCATGATACTCTTAAAACTCATCCAATGTTTGTAACTTAGAGATATCAAATGTCAAAGACATTTACTTCAAGCACAGTAGCAGAAATAAATGTCCAATCCCATTAAGAACTAAATGTCCAAGAGAATGTCCAATTCTATTTAGATTAAAAAATGTCATGTTGAAAATCTGATTCTTTCAAAAGCTGTCTTTAAGTATTAAAGTAATTTGATTCTTTTCCCCCATAAGCCATTGACAATCAGTTAAGAGTTATTTCTGTTTTTCTTCCACCTTTCAGCACTGACACCAATTAAAATGATCTTCTCATATATTTTCATTCTCATTTGGTCAAATGATACTGACCTGTCTTTGACAGAATTCATTCTTTAGGCAGTTGGCTCTGTCTTCCAACATTATCTTTGAAGGTGAAAGAGCCACACGACTGTATTCATATATTTATTGATTTTAAAGTATTTTAAATGTTGCTAACTTGTTTTTGGGCCTGGTAAATTAAAAACATGCAAACTATTATCACATTTCATACACTTCAAATAAAGAACGTAAGGTAATTGCTTTATAATTAAAAATATGACATTCTTATGTTTTCAAAGTAAAGCAAGGTCAGCACACTTTAAAAACTAGTTCCAATAATTTAACGATTCTTTTATGTTCAAGAGGGCTGCATTGTTAGAACCCATTTATGATTTTTTAAAACATTTTATTAATAACCACCAGCCTGAAATGAGATGAAATAGACTGGCAAAGAAACAGACATGAAACTGAAGAGGAAATACTCATCTTGGAATCTAAGCAGATAAAACATAATGCCAACATTCTCCTTCATTGTTGGGTCCTTAAATGAAATTGCCTCCACAGCTCAATGCTCCCCAGGAATTACCATGTATCACTTACTTTCAGCCCTGTGGCCATCCTGAGGCTACTCCTGGTCACGAGAGGCCTTTGTTTTTTCTCACAGAATGCTCTTCTGTGATCTCTGCAGCCTTTGGAAGAAGTTGTGTAAAAGCTCGACTATTCTTGCACAATTTTTGGAGACTCCACAGGCCATGCAAGAGTACTCTCCATTCTCACATGGCATTTGTAGCCTCCAATAATCTCTTGAGGACAGGGTATGCTTTCAAGATTAGTTGCTGTTAGGTGATGGTGAATGTTGGTGTTTCACTCAAAATGTGGCATGTCATCTTTGACGCAGGTGTCATAGGTTTGCCATCACTGCCTTAGACTAAAATCTTGCCTTTCTTCCAAAACCAAAGCAACTTCTATTGTATGCCCACCTCCAATTTTACCCCTATGTCAGCTCTGGGAGATGAGGTCTAGGTCCGTGATGACAAACCTATGGCGCACGTACCACAGGAGGCACACAGAGCACTCTGCCGGCACACAAGCCGTCACCCAAGCTCAGCTCCACCGTGCATGCACATGAGTCTCCCGAGAGCCGATTTTCAGATCTCTGCCGTGCATGCACAGGGGAGGGCACATGTTCATGTGTGGGGGTGGGAGATGCATATGAATGCACAGGGGAGCATGGGGGATCAGGTGCGCATGCTCGGGGCAGAGGGAGCACAGGGTGGTGCGGCACAGCCCCCCCCCACTCTCCATTTGTACCTTGTAGGTCTCCCTGCAGCCTCCTGGAAGCAAAAAGGAGCTGCAGGGGGGGATACACCGCACTCCCTGTGCCCCGATTTTGCTCCCAGGAGGTTGCAGGGAGCCCTACTAGGCCCAAAACGGGGTTTGCATGAGCATGGCCCAGAGGGAACGTGGGGGTTGTGCATGTATGTGCGGGGGCAATGGAGGGGTCATATGTGCATGTGCAGTGGGACTGGGAGGGGATCATGCATGCATTGCATTATGGGTATAGGCACGCACCCACACTGTCACCTGTGCATGCACATACTTTCAGCATGCAATGACAAAAAGGTTAGCCATCACTGGTCTAGGTTTTCCCTTCTAACTTGATGATGTTATATGGCAAATGGTCCTCCAAACTGATATAATGAAAGACTGTTGTGCCATCACTGTTGAAGAAAGCTCATAGTGCCATTATGGTTTGGTTTACATATAGCTTTGCAGGTGGCACGCAGAGCCATTTTGTCATGCCCCTGATGGAGACTCACTCTGAGGAAGAGGAGGAACAGCCAACAGGGAGTGGGAGTGCAGCTCCAGAGGTGGTGGAGGAGGCTGTGGAAGGGCAGTCAGAAGAGGATCCAGGCCCATCCCCTATCCATCCTAGGTCATGCAGGGAGGAGAG
>BHFT01003305.1:18898-41247 GCA_004320025.1 Laticauda laticaudata | reverse complement strand
ACATGCCTTTCAAAAATTTCCATAACTGCAGATGTTAGAGCAACTGGTCTGTAGTCATTCAGTTCCTTGATGGGGGGCTTCTTTGGCACTGGGATGATGGTAGAACGTTTGAAGCAGGAAGGAACATAGCACATCCCTCGTGCATCTCTAGTGCATATTCTGTCTGCTGTTCAAGCCAATGTTCCTCTCTATTTTTGATTGATATGACTCACTAGGAGGACACCTATCCTCAAACATCCAGGGCCTGGGTTCCTGAAATAGAAAAAGCTTTTAAGATCTTCTCTGACAGCAAGGGTAAAATAACTCCAATGATTAAGTTTGGTAGTCTTCAATGACTGCCAAAACGTGCTTCCTGAGATTACTGCTTCACTTCGCTTGGATCCCAAAGTTAGAATAGAATGAGGTGGAAGGGACCTTGGAGGTCTTCTAGTCCAGCTTCCTGCTCAAGCAGGATAATCTATACCGTTTCAGATAAGTGACAGTCTAGTCTCTTCTTAAAAATCTCCAATGATGGAGCACCCACGATTTCTGAAGATAAGCTGTTCTATTGGTTAATCGTTCTCACTGTTAAAAAGTTTTTACTTCAGATCAGATTGCTCCTCTTTTACTAGTTTTCATCCATTGTTCCTTATCCTGCTTTGGATAATGATTTGACCCCCTCTTCTTTGTGGCAGACCCTCAAATACTGGAATACTGCTGCCATATCACTCCCTAGTCCAGTGGTGGCTAACCTTTTTGGGCTCCTGTGCCAAAAATTGTGCATATGCTTGCATGTTCACACTTGTGTGCCAGCACCCAGAAGGCAATGCACGTGGCCCCACACCCCTTACACATGTGCACACAATCCGGACCCACCCCTGCTTCCCCCTTACCTGCACTGTGCCTCACAGCTGATTTGTGGCTGGTTTGAGGCCTTTTCCGGCCTCCCAGAGGCTTGAGAAAGGCTTCTGCAGGCTTTGCAGGTCGAACACTAGGTTCCTTTCATCACTTCCGGTAGTTTTGGAAAAACAGGAAGTGATGAAACGGGCCTAGTTTTCAGCCTGCAGAAGCCTGTAGAAGCCTTCCTCAAGTCTCTGGGAGGCTGAAAAAGGCCTCAAACCGATTGAAAATCAGCTGTGAGGCACACGCATGTGCAGTGAGGTAAGTTTGCCTGCTCGCATGCCGGCACAAATGGCTCTGCATGCCACCTGTGGCACACGTGCCATAGGCTCACCATCACAGCCCTAGTCCTTCTTTTCTTTAGACAAGCCAAACCCAAGTCCTACAACTATCCTTCATATATTTTAGTCTCCAGGCCTTTGATCATCTTAGTCGCTCTTCTCTGCACTTTTTCCAAAGTCTCGACCTCTTTTTTTGTAGCATGGTGACCAAAATTGGTTGCAGTATTCCAGGTGTGGCCTGACTAAGGCTGTATAAAGCAGTACTAATATTTCACGTGATCTTGATTCTTTGCCTCTGTTTGTACAGCCCATGACTGCATTAACTTTTTTGGCTACTGCTGCTGCTGCACATTGCAATGCAGAAGGCCATTGTTATTTCAAGGTCAGTGTCATAGATGTTTACAGCTCATTCTGAGCTCTGGGAGTATTTTTTTTTTTTTTTGGTTAGGTTTTGGTGTTGTTGTTTTTTTTTTAAAAAAAAACCCTCTTGTTTAATGAAGGAAGGAAAGGATGGGATGAAAACTTCACATAGCTCCAAAGCGTTTCTCCCTTTGGAAGTCTCAGGCTTCTTATTCCCATCCCAAAATCATGTGCCACTCAGCCAATGTCAGATCTTGCAATCTCCTGTCTTACACAGGGCTATGTGGTCATGGTGAGTCGTGGTATTCAATTTTTTTTTTACTACCGGTTTTGTGGGTGTGGTTTGGTGGGTATGGCAGGGGAAGGACACTGTAAAACCTCCATTCCCACCCCACTCCAGAGAAGGATACTGTAAAATCCGCCTTCCCTCCCCACCCCACTAACCTGCTTTCCAGCTCCATTCTCCTGTGCAAGGCAACAAAAGAAGACCCAGCAGATCAGCTGGGACTGAGGAGGCAGAGAATAGATGAGGGCAGGGACAGTCAGAGGTGGGATTTCCTGGTTCTCCAAACTACTCAAAATTTCCACTGCCGGTTCTCCAGAACCTGTCAGAACTGGCCATGATGGCATGTTTTGATAAAAACTGTGAGGTTGTTATTGTTTGTGGGCAGTTTTTCTACATTGGCTTCCCTTGAGAATGTTTTATTAAAAAACTCCTGACAACTTATAAGAGATTTGGGTATTATCTTAGCTGTTTATGTTTACTGTTTAAATTATGCTTTTAAATCTGCTTAAAAATCTTTATATTTATTCATTGTCTTTGGATCTATCAGAACCAATTCCCTGGACCGATCACTGCCCTGACACTTGGCAAAACACCAAACTTCTTTTGCTGTGTTTCAACTTCCAGAATAGTTACGGTTGGTTTCATATCAAGCGTGCCAAACTTATGGAACACCCCAAACAGTCTTTAGAATAAAAGAGAAAATTCTGCCTATATTGCCATCAGTAGTTTAGTAAGTCATTGATCGATTCACCTGTAACTTATTATCAGCTCTGTTCCAAATAAGTATCTACTGTTAACAATGTTTTGCCAACCAATCAACATACCTCATTTATGTCACACAGTTAATCAGAAAAGAGCTGAAATGCGTGTTTCTCCTCTGCTCATTGCTCATAATGAGGAAATTTAGTTTTGGAAGGAGTCTGAAAAAGGTCCTCTTAGGAAGAAGATAGAGAGGGGGAAACTTGGAAAGAAGATACAGAAATACATTTTTGCATTCTATTTTATCCCATCAATCAATTCTGAAAAAGCTATTAGATAGCACAGAATAACTTTGGATGGATTAACTATGTAATATTTTCAGTAGATCAATAGTAGTCAATGCAATTTAAAGTTATTTTAACCAACTCCAGACCCATTAATTTCATTGGGTTGTTTTTAAATATACAAGGTAAAATGGATGGGAAAGTCAATTCCTCTTGAGCTTGCTGCTATCACTTATTTCATAGTTCTTGCAGAGAAAATTATATTAGAACATCACTCCCAGTTTCATAGAATCATTGATTAAATAGTGGAAAACAATTCATATAAATTTGCTTGTGTCTCAAACAATATCAAAGGTTTTAAATCAATGTTTCTCAACCTTGGGAACTCAACCTTGTGTGGATTTCAGATTGGCTGGGGAATTCTGGGAGTTGAAGTCCACTCAGTGTAAAATTCCCAAGATTGAGAGATATTGCTTTAGATTCTTTCAATCCATCCATAATCATTGAAACTCTACTCTTTTTAAATATACAGCATGCATACAATGCATGGAAAGTATTTTTTTTACTTTTACCCACAATACCCACATTTTTTTACTTTTACCCACATTATCTCTGAGCTCGGAGAAAAAAAATAGAGGTTTAACAATTTAAGAATATCAGGCTTAATTTATTTAATTGCAAAGATAATGAGCTAATATGACTGTCCTATTGTTTCCTTTAAAAAATCTTGCTTTAATTTTTCTAAATATGACCACAAAGCAAAATTAAACATAAATTGAGACTGGATATTCACATTTTCTATCTGAATAGCCTTTAAAAAGAAAAAGAAATGTGATCAAAACCAGAAAAGCCTTGTTATTATATACTAACCAGACTGTGCATGGCACATTTTATTTCTATAAAACTATTACAAAATATTCAAAAATACATTTTAGTAAATTGACAGCAGTTATTTATCAGTTTATTAATGCAAAACATCCTTTTCCTGCCTGTACAAACTATTCTCCATTCTCACCATAATAGTCAACCTGTGCACGTTTTAAAAAATATTTTCTCATAAATTTCTTCTTGATTTTGAAGACAAAAATAAGAATTTCTTCCACCTCCCCACTGAATAAAGATGTGTAACAGTCTTGAGTTTGAAGAATGTGGATGAAAGCGTGCTATTATTTTTATACAAAACAAAATGTTTCAGAGGCAATAGAAACATATAGAAGATGACATTACATTTCATATGATTTAAATTAAAATAATATATTCTCATATCTTACATTATTTCAAAAAAAAATTGAAATGTGACTGTTAGGTATTGATCTCTCTTTCTCTCTCTCTCTCAAAAAAAAACAAAACAAAACACGAATTTACAATTCTGTGTATAAAAATATAATTTACGGATTTCCCCTCCCTCTTTGTTGTATGTTTTGTTCTGAGACTGGCTAATGGGAAAGATCAAATCCAGAGGGGGGGAGAGGAGTTCTGCAGGGTCTGTCAAAAAAGGCAAAATGACGGCCTTTAAGATATGATCAAAACTCTACCCAGGTTTTTTTTTTGTAAAAAGTAGGCGGAACTTTGATCACATCTTCTGGTCTGCCATCTTGATTTGTGTTCACTGCTCACTGCGGACATCCCTGAGCAAATCCAAGGAGAGGCATTTTGCTTTTCGAAATTCTGGACATACATAGAAAAATAGAACTCTGTGCAGTTTTGCTAGGCAGCGCAAAATAATTTGCTTTTCCCTGTGAGTGTACAATTCACATGATAATAAATTATCAAAGAAACTATTTAAGGCTCTTGAAGTTGGGTTCATATTCCTTAAAACATCTATTTCAAAATACCAACAAATAAATATCCAAGAGATGAGGACAACAAAACAGACAGACAAAAAATATAAATCAAATAAAAATATAATATATATATATTTATATTTATAAACTAAAACAAAAACTTCCTGGGTTCTTCCTGTTTCTTGAAGTCTACTTTGGACCGTCCTACTATTATTGTTATTTTTTCTTTCTTTCTTTCTTTCTTTCTTTCTTTCTTTCTTTCTTTCTTTCTTTCTTTCTTTCTTTCTTTCTTTCTTCATCTTAGTTTCCCCCACCCCATTGGTACTATTTTAATCTTCAGATGGGTATAAGTGGACTTGCCAGCTGTCACTCTCAGCTGGCCATGCCCAATGGGTGCATCATTTCAGAACCCAAAATCCAGTGGCCAATGTAGTAGAGAAGGCGGGAGTACCAGTGGACTCCAGCCAATGAGGCATCCTCTTCGGGTACAGCAGCTGGGAAAAGGAGAGGGGAGAAGAGGCCCTCAAGATTCAGCACTGCCAAGGCTGTGTGGGCAATGCGGAAAGGTGCAAACGCCCAGTGAGCCCAGCTGTGCTCCTCAATGACAGCATAACAGGAAGCCAGCACCTGGTTGATGAGAATGGTGCCCTGAGCGGTGAGTGGGGCATAAGCCCCCGAGGCCTCCTCCTTCAGGGACACGCTATGCACTGCTGCTGGTAACAGCGTCTGACCCCCTTGGGCCAGCACGTAGACATGTTGTCCAGGTTGTACACGGCTGGCAAAGATAGGCTGGAGTTGGGAATGGGAATGATTGTGTGGTGGGGCCACAAATAGCAGGTGGGCAGCGGTGAGCAAGAGACGGGCCTGGGGTGTTTGCGTCTCAATCACGTAGAAGAGTTTGTGGACAGGAGGTTCCTCTCGGTCCAGGAAGGCTAGGAATTCGCTGTAGAACAGCTGTCCATGCACATCTGCTGCCAGCACTCGGTCCCCTGGACGAAGGTCTTTCACCAGCTTTGTGCCTCCACCTTCCAGGTTCACCCAAGCGGATCCAGGGAAGCAGCCACCCGATTTGGCAGCCACCGAGTTTTCTGAGAGAGGGAGACACAAATCAGCATTAGAGAAAGGCCAGAAAAGGGAATAAAGAAAATCCTAATGCCTGGGCAATCATCCGTGTTCTAATAGCAGAAGCAAAGAATGTGAAATCATGGTGGGGATACCATATAACACAACAATAGAATTGGAAGGGACCTTGGAGGTCTTTTAGTCCAACCCCCTGCTTAGGCAGAATACCCTATATCATTTCAGACACACAGTTGTCCAAATTCTTCTTAAAAACTTCCAGTGTTGGAGCACACACAACTTCTGGAGGCAAATTATTCCAACTGTCAGGAAATTTCTCCTTAGTTCTGAGTTGCTTCTCTCCCTGATGAGTTTCCATCCATTGCTTCTTATCCTGCCTTCAGGACAAGAAGCAATGAGAATAGCTTGACTCCCTCTTCTTTGTGGCAGCCTCTGAGATATTGGAACACTGCTATCATGTCATTCCTAATCCTTTTCATTAAACTAGATATATCCAATTCCAGCAACAGTTCATTATATATGTTTTAGCCTCCAGTCCCCTAATCATCTTTGTTGTTCTTTTCTGAACTCTTTCTAGAGTCTCAACATATTTTTTACATTGTGATGACCAAATACTTAATGCAGTATTTCAAGTGTGGTCTTATCAAGGCATTATCAAGCGCTATTAGCACTTCACTATCATCTATCTATCTATCTATCTATCTATCTATCTATCTATCTATCTATCTATCTATCTCTATCATATATCATACCTACCTACCTATATCTACAATATCTACCTACCTACCTTATCTATCTATCTATCTATCTATCTATCTATCTATCTATCTATCTATCTATCTAATTTATCTAATTATCTACAGTAACTATCTAATCAATTTTAGGAGTAAATGGAATAAATAAAGCAAATTGAGGCAACGACAGGAGATACTTTAGGACAGGGGTCTCCAACCTTGGCAATTTTAAGACTTGTGGACTTCAACTCCCAGCGTTCCTAAGCTGGAAGTCCACAAATCTTAAAGTTGCCAAGGTTGGAGACTCCTGCTTTAGGACATCCTGAGACAAAATGTTGCAACACTGTGTTTTTCATGCTGGCTGGGGAATTCTGGGAACTGAAGTCCAAACAACTGAACCTTGCTGGAGTTTAGAAATATTGCTGTAACAGATCATTGAATCCTGATGGCATCCATCCAAGAATTTAAACACCCTCAAAAGAGGAATTGCTCTAATTTGTCAGTCAAATGAGGCTCAGCGCCAGAGAATTTGAAGGTAGCCAGTATGTTTTAAAAAGGGACCCAGAGGAGATCCAGGAAATTATAGGGAAGCTCTCCCTCCTGCCAAAATGATAAAAAGCAAAAAAAAAAAAAAAANAAAAAAAAAAAAAAAAAAGAATATACACATACATACAGAAGAGCAAGCTGGCTAGGAAGAAATCAGCATAGGATTTACCAAGATAACTCCTATCCAGCCAACCCACTGGAAATTTTGGAGAATGCCAGGTGGTCCATGGATGGAAGTGATCTTGCTAACATTGTATGCTTAGGTTTTCAAAAACCCTTCAGGAAAAATGTATTCATCAAAAGCTCCTAAGGAAGCTCATCAGTTGTGGGGTATCAGGATTTGGCCTTTCTAATTGGGTTACAGACAGAAAGCTATGAGTAAAAACAAATGGCCTTTTTTTTAATAGATAGAAGTGAAGATCCTCAAGGCTAAGTGTTAGAATTAATTAAAATTATTCAAAAATGTAAGAAGTGAGCTGGACAAGGTAATAGATGATACTGAAGTATTCAAGGTGGTAAAAGGAAGATCTCTCTGATGTTCAACCTAATGGCAAAGAAGGTTCAATTTAAATATAAAATGATGCACATTGAGGTAACTTTCTCCTTGGAGGTAAATGTCCATGGAGATCCTCAGGTCATGGTTGTACCAAAGGTGCTTTTTTCAAGAGGCAACTGGACTTCCTTTGTTTTTCTTTGAAGATGTTTCACTTCTCATCCAAGAAGCTTCTTCAACAGAAAAAAACAGGAAGTCCAGTTGTCTCTTGTAAAAGCATCTTTGGGACCCTGGGGGGTAACTTTCCCTAACTGTATTTTGAGCTCTGAGATGTCTGAAACTATCCAAGAAAAAAGATCTTGGATCACAGTAGCTCAAGATAACAACTCATATGCAGCAGTATCTCTGCATCTGCTCAATGAGTATAGTTTTAATAGCTGCACTTGAAAAAAAATCAACTTACGACCACAATTGGGATCAGAATTTTTATTCCTAAAAAGTTGATTGCTAAGTGAGTTTCATTTGATTTTACCTTTTTTTTTGTCATGCTTGTTAGGGAACCACGGTGGTTATTAAGGGAATCATACAGAGGTGGTATTCAGCCAGTTATGACCAGTTGTGGAGAACCGATAACAGAAATGTTGAATAGTTTGGAGAACCAGCAAATAGCACCTCTGACTGGTCCCACCCCCATCTTTTCTCTGCCTCCCGAGTCCCAGCTGATTGGCTGGGCTTTCTTTTGTTGCCCTACACAGGAGAATGGAGCTGGAAAGCAGGTTAGTGGGGTGGGGAGGGAATGGGGATTTTGCAGTATATCCTTCCTCTGCTATGGCCACCAAGCAATGCCACTCTCACCAAGCCATGCCCACAGAACTGGTAGTAACATTTTTTGAATCCCATCACTGGAATCATATCATTATCAAGAAAATCTATACTCTCCCACAGACTTCGCTGGTCAAAATCCAGTTGGGAAGCTTGCAAATGGTGATTGCATGATCCCAGCAGAGCAACCATTGTAAAATACATGCCAATTGCCAAGTGCCTGGATTTTGGTTACATGACTGTAGCAATGCTTGCAAATGTGAAGTAGCAAGTCGCTGTTTTCAGCATGGTTCTAACTTGGAATGGTTGCTAAATGAATGGCTGTAATTTGAGAACTATTTGTATAGTAATGGTATAAAAAAAAGCACACAAAAAGTATCCAGGGTTAAAATGTTGGAGATTCCTTGGTGTAGGAGGTCATGATGAAAGAGAATAAAACCATATTTAGCCTGGTGATAGTTGACGAGAAGTAAATATCACTCAAAATGCTAAGGGAGGCAAGACTTTCCAATGAATCTAAACTAATGAAATCTGATTGGATGTCTAAGAAAGAGATTTAAAATGAACCAGAAAGAACACCTTTTTTCAACAGCAGATAATTAACCTGTGAAATTCACCGTCACAAGATATAGGAATGGCTGCTATGGGCAACTTTAAAAAGAAAATGAATAAAAAGGTAAAGGTTAAGGTTCCCTTCGCACATATGTGCTAGTCTAGTTGTTTCCGGCTCTAGGAAGGGGGCGGTGCTCATCTCCATTACAAGCCAAAGAGCCGCGCTGTCCGAAGATGTCTCCATGGTCATGTGGCTGGCATGACTAAATGCTGAAGGCAAACAGAACGCTGTTACCTTCCCACCAAAGGTGGTCCCCATTTTTCTACTTGCATTTTTTAAAAATGCTTTCAAACTGCTAGGTTGACAGAAGCTGGGACAAGTAACGGGAGCTCACTGAATACATGGAGTTCAATTTCATCATCATGAAGACTCAATTACTTGTAGGTTGTGGGCACTAAGCAGCCCATAGCTAATTGCAGGACCACAAGGGTGAGTGGCAGAGGTCTCCATCCCTGCCTGTGAGGAACTCAGTGGCATCTGGTAGTCATTGTGAAGGGTGCCTGCTGGATCCTTAGCAATTCCTACTAAAATGCAGCTGGTCTGTTCTGTATGCTTATACAATATTACATTCTTGGGACCATCACAAAGTTTTCCCCATTTCAAGATACTTGCATATAAACTGGCTATTAGTTTAACCAAGATATTCCACTACCAGTCACCAATCCCATGGATAATCCTGTGCAAAAGGGGAGTTGCTTTTGGGATAATGCAATCCACTCTGGCTCACTTCTAGTCTTGCTTCTATTTCTCCTCTTGTAATTATCATTATTATAATGCATTCCTCTGTGGAAAGGGAAAACCCAGGGCTTAATCTAAGGAGCAATCATTTTCAGAAGCTTGTTTCTAAATACCAGAGAAATAATTAAAACTAGAAAGGAGCACTCCCCAAAGCATACAATACCTTACAACTCAAGATCAGCTTTTGCCAATCCACTGCCCTTTGAAGATGAACTGGACTTCAATTCCCAGAATTCCCATTCCAGACAATCTAGAAAAGGCCAGGGGGAGTGGTGGATGCATTCTGACCCCACAAATGTTGGCAAAGTTTCAGCTGCTGTTTGACTGAAGGGGACCCAGCTGTGACCATGTTCATATGTTCATAGCTGTTGCACCTGCTTCTTTTTTTTTTTTTTTTGCCTTGATCTAGTCTCTGTCCTCTTTTACCAGCTTTCATCCATGATATATGAAAAGTCAGAGCACCGAACCCCAATACTCTGACACAGGATGAAATAGCTGCTGTCAATTGCCCCACTGTGCATTTCAAGACGGGGGAGGGAAGCTTCTAGATTCAAGGGTTGCAGCGTTGAGCTCTGAAGCTACTTTTTAAAGATTAAATGCTGGGAAAACCCCTAACTCCTGGCAACGGTGCTGGGCTAAAGCATATGTGTATGATAAAAATGCCAGATGAGTAGCAAAACATGCCTGCTGCTTCTGAGGGCAGGCTAGGAGGCTTTGAAATCTAATCTCCCTCTTCCCTCCCACCCCTCACCTCCTGCATATTTGTACACCTGCTTCCTTACTTATGAAGTTAGCACGCATCACAGTAGAATTAAAGCAGAATCAAAGAGAGATGAGGAAAGGGCTAATGTCTTCTTCTCAGCTGCCCAGATGCTGCTCTTTAGTAATTACAACATGCCACAACTTTTCTAAGTTCGAGGATTTGTTGCTTCTTGGCCAGGTTGCCAGTTTAAAGGTGCAACAGGACAGACAACCTGTGATCAATTCCCCTGCCCTTGAAAGTTTAGAAGTCCCTTATCAGGGAATTAAAAGTGACATGCCATGATGGACAGATCAAGCTAGCAAAAGCAGAAAAACAACTTAAACAGTGTCCAGGTTTTCAAACCATCAGTTTTCATTCAAAAAGGGAGGGAAGATAGAACTTTTAACACTTGATTTTAAGATTTATGCCTTCTCTAAAGTAACCTTCCACAACCTGACGAGGCTCAAATATATTTGATTTCCATATTCCAGCTGTAGTGTCATGTTGGAAATAAATTTGGGGAGTTATAACTGCATATCTAAAAGGGGTCAGGTTTGGGAAAGGATGATTTAAATCTCTATGATGGGCAGCATTCTTTTTAAATGCACAGAGTTATAGCAACTTGCAAATAAGTAAGGTTTTGCAATCCAAATAGACTTCCTAATATACAACAGATATACAACAGGATTATCAGAGGTCTTCAAGTCTTGGCAAGACTTGTGGAGTTCAACTCCCAGAATTCTCCAGCCAGCTTAAAGCCTACAAGTCTTAAAGTTGCCAAGTTTGGGGACCCCTGTGGTTTAGCATGTGGGCAAACATTCTAATGACAAAACCAGACAGAATAGAAACTAAGATGAATTTGATGCCCAGAAAACACATTTTTGCACAGCAAAATATTTCAGTGTTAAAAGCCAGCTCTTGTTTATTGAATCAGAGTGAAACAACATTGATTGTCATTCCAAACAATGCTGCAAAAATCTAATGGAATATTGCTGAAAGTTGGTAATGCAATTTTCTGGTTTTATGAGACCAGTAACCAAACACAAAAGCATTATTCCACAAAGCCTTAACACCTCCACATTTGTCCATTCTTATATCAAAGGCTCACTGTACAGACCAAATCCAAGGAAGGTGGAATACCAGCATAATTACAGAAGTTGCAAATCAAACCTAACCATTTGCCTGATGTGAAATTCATTCCAGTTGAAAACTAGCTCAGCAGCATCTCAGATAGACTTTGATTTACGACATTTGGGACCAGAATTTCCATACCAAACAAGGCAGTTGTTCAGGGAGTCATGCCTGATTTTTTTTTTGCAATGGTTATTAAGTGAATCACTGCAATTTTAAAAAATGAATTGTACAGTCATTAAGCAAACCCAGCTTCCTCAATTGACTTGGCTTGTTACAAGCCAGCTGGGAACATTGTAAATAGTGATCACGTGACCTGCAACTATCATAAATACCTGCCAGTTGCTCCAAATTTTTATCATGTGATGTGGGGATGCTGCGACAGTTATAAATGTAGGAACTGGTTATAAGTCACTTTTTCCAATGGCACTGTATCTTCAAATGGTTGTTAAGCAAATAATTGCAAGTCAGGGACTATTCGCCCTATAAGTGGAGTTATTTATAATATCTCTCTTGAATTTTTCGGGCTGATGCCCCTGTTTGAATGGCCTATCATCAATTTGGACCAGCATTGCAAACAGCCACTGAACTCTGCAGCTAGGCATATTCAGATAATCTTTTGCAAAAATTAAAACACATGCTCCAGTCTGCTACATTTTGTGACCAAAAGGAAGCTTGCGGAGCATTCTTCAACCCATCCTTGAAAATTCAACAGTCTTTAAATTCTGTCCACCTTCCTAGGAAGCTTTGCCCAATGAGCCAATTTAAGGCAAACACACTATCTACCAAATTTCCTCACATCACAAGTGAAACTGCATAGAGAGGTGATAAAACAATAATTGACCAGAGCTCCAGAAACCGACTTCTGTCTAAGGAGGCCAGTCCATTGTTTGAGGTAAAAGCAAAGGATTCTGGGCAACTTTTGCCCATATGAGGCAAAGGCATCATTTAACTATAGGCCTGTGCATCTCTGTGACCATGGAAACATGGTTACTATGGAAACACTGTTGCTAGGGTGATAGGAGAACATGCAACCTCAAATGTGCTTCACATAAAACCTGTAGTCCTGGCTTCCCATTACTCAAAACATTTTTAATTTATTATTGGCCTAGTTTTTCAACATATGAACCAAGAGGAGGTTACTGCTAAAAAGTGTCCCAAATACTCTTCCTAAACATAGTTAAAGTGGCAGCTCATTAACTTCAAACCCCTGGTCTTCCCCCTATATTTTCCATCATGGTGCTAAAATATTCGTAGTAAAATACCCTAACCATTCATCAGTCTGCCTAATAATCTGCACTATGATTGAAGCAGACAACCTGAATACAAATCAGGTCTGATCTAATCTTTGAATCCACATCCAAATTAAAAAATAAACAAACTCACGAGATGAACAGATAAAAATAAAACTTATGAGGAAAAACACATATTTATAAAAAGGCTGCTAACAAGAGCAGCATAGTGGTCAGAATGCAGTATTGCAGGCTAACTCTGCATTCCCTCTGCCAGCAGTTCAATTCTGACCGACTCAAGGTTGACTCAGCCTTCCATCCTTCTGAGGTCAGTAAATTTAGGACCCAGACTGTTGGAGGCAAGGTGCTGGCTCTGAAAACCACTTGGAGAGGGCTATAAAGCACCATGAAAAGGTGTATAAATCTAAGTGCTATTTTTACCACCGTTTTAACGACTCGGTTCATCTTCCAGAAGTTGGAAGCTGGGAGGGGGGGGGAAAGCAATATGGAAAATTCTGAGAGTAGAAATCCGAACTTAAAGCTGCCAGGATTTAGAAATGCTGCTTTAGAAAACGGTGTATTATGCAGTGGCCAGATACACATATGTATACAGGTAGTCCTCGCCTTATGACCACAATTGGGCACCAACATTTCTGCTACTAAGTGAAACATTTGTTAAGTGAATTTTGGCCCATTTTTGCCACAGTTGTTAAGTGAATCTGACGTCCCCATTGCTTATCAGAAGATCACAAAACATGACTCTGGGACAGTGCAATTGTCATAAACATGAGTCAGTTGCCAAGTGTTCAAATTTTGGTCACATGACCATGTTGGATGCTGCAACATTTGTAAGTGTGAAAAGCAGTCATAAGTCACTTTTTTCAGTGATGTTGTAACTTTTAACAGTCACTAAATGAACTCTTGTAACTGGAGGACTACCTGTACTAAATTTTCATGCACAAAAATTGTACAAATCTCATCCCATGCCAGCACCATCACGCAGCTTTTTATATGAAGTTCCTTGTATATTCAAGGGCTGCCAACCTAACTTACCTCACAGGACTGTTGTTGAGGCAAAAGGGATCAGGCAAGAAGATCAAATAAGTTACCTTGTCCTCTTCATATGGAAGATAAGAGCATAAATTCAATTAAATATATGCTTGCAATTAAATTTTCTTGCATGGAGATGAAATCTTCCATGTGAAAGCCTAGAGGGTTTTTTTTCCCCTTAGAAAAGACAGAAATAATCAATAAGCAATGCTATTTTTTCTTCTTCTTCTGAAATTCTGATGGAATTTATTTCCTCTCCCCCGGCCCCTCCTTAAATATCAGTGTAATGAACACAACCAACTTCCTTGGACATATTTATTGTGTAAAAAACTCCTTAACATCTTTCCCAAAGAGTAGAACATAATGGGTGGAACCCTAACTCACCCCAGGAAATTAAACATCAAGAGCTCAGACAAGAAATACTTTTCAAGCTCAAACAAGGAGCACTTTTCAAATGCACATTAAAATTTGATGTTTTCTTTCTTGCCTGAATACTTATTTACTTCAAAAACCCCTGAGGACTTCTTGTGCTCACCAAAGTTAGAACAGTCAGCCGTGGGATGCTATTCTGAGAGATAATAAATTTCCTTACAAAACCTGTAGGAGGTACTTTACCTTTATGTGCACAGAACCTTACCAAGGACTAGCTGGCCTGATAGTTGTAATATTATTAATGTTGTGCTAGTTATTAATATAAGCATAAAAGAGCAAAGGTAAAGATTTCCTCTGTCCAGTTTGTGTCAGATTCTAGGAGATGGTGCTTATCTCTGCTTCCTAGCTGAACTCCCAGCATTGTCCAAAGATGCTTCTGTGGTCATGTGGTCATGAATATATGCCAACGTAGCAATAGCACTTAGACTTATAAGTTTCACAGTGCTTTTACAGCCCTCTCCTTCGAGGCTGAGTCAGCCCTGAGCCAGTGAGACCCAAAGTACATGAAAATAACCATACCTGAGTATTATTGTTGGCCTGATATCATTGATAGCTATTGACATCAGGCCAATGGCAACATAGTGGGCTGCTGGGGGCTCGCAGGGGTTCAGGAAAGCCCCTAGCTAAGATTCTGTGCAGTTTGGAGGACCCCCAAATCCCACTCTTGGCTGGCCCTGCCCACCCCACCTCACCCCTACCAGGAATCCCCACTCAGTCTGTTTTGGATGCAGGAAAGTGCAGGGTGCACATGGAGGCTTGGGAGGGCAAAAAACAGGCCTCCCAGAAGTTCTGGAAGGCCAGAAATGGGCCTGTTTCCGGCTTCCAGAAAGCCTCCGGAGCCCGGGGAGGAGAAACCCCCCCCCCATGGTGCAGNCGGAGCCCGGGGAGGAGAAACCCCCCCCCCATGGTGCAGGAGGCCGACTAGGCCACACTGACCCAGCAACCAGGCAGAGAACCAGTTGCTAAATTTTTTGAAGCCCACCCCTCAATGGAAATCTGAGTCAACTTGGAGCCAGCGAGACCCAAAGTACATGAAAATAACCATACCTGAGTATTATTGTTGGCCTGATATCATATATAGGTCAATGGCAACACTCAGTATAATACTGATGATGAAATGATAAAGATATGACAGCTATCTCAATCTGTTTCAAGGAAATTCATCTTCATCTTCCATGCTGGAAACAGAGAAGCTGAAATCTAGCAAACTTGAAGAGTTCTAGCTTGATAAAACCCCAAGGTAGTTGGCTCGTATGTTCATGTGGTCCTCTGTGAATCCTGAAGCCTGAGCTTAGATGGGGCTGTGAAAATTATAAAATCCCCAAATTGGATGGAGAGTCCATATAGGGCACTGAGTCCAACCGATTGTTTGGTGCAGAAATCCATATTACAGGATCCCAACACCTTTGTTTCCTAGCCTCTGCTTCAACGCCCCCAGCAAAATGGAGCTTGTTATCTCCCTTGGCAATGGACTACTCTTACTATTGTAGATGTGTTTTTGAAATATTCCGTTGGCATCTGCTTTCCTATAATTTGACTCTGTTCAGAGGTGGTATTCAGCCAGTTCTGACCAGTTCTGGAGAACCGGTAGTGGAAATTTTGAGTAGTTCAGAGAAC
The DNA here is from genome assembly GCA_004320025.1 of Laticauda laticaudata. NCBI lineage: Eukaryota > Metazoa > Chordata > Lepidosauria > Squamata > Elapidae > Laticauda > Laticauda laticaudata. Next base: position 25,444 of record BHFT01003305.1, on the reverse strand, counting down.
CGACAAATACCACCTCTGACTGGTCCTGCCCCCATCTCTTCTCTGCCTCCCAGCTGGGTCTTTTTTGGTTGCCCTGCACAGGAGAACAGAGTTGGAAAGTAGGTTAGTGAAGTGGGGAGGGAATGGAGATTTTACAGTATCCTTCCCCTGCCACACCCACCAAGCCACTCCATGCCCACCAAGCCACAGAACTGGTAGCAATTTTTTTTGAATCCCACCACGGATTTCTGTTCCTCAAGTATCAAGGAAATGGCTCCTCTTAATTAGTGCATCTTTCATTCATCTGCTACTATATTTGACAGTGCAGTATCAGCAGTAGAGTCCTTCAAGTTTTGGGGTTTTATAATCTCCCAGGATTTGAAATAAACTCCCAACATTAGAACCATCATTAAAAAGGCACAATAAGGAAAGCTCTTCTTGCATCAACTCAGGGAATTCTGAGTATATTTACCTATCTTGAGTGGCTGTAATATTATTATCCTTCTTATCTTTTTTACTATGTTCTGTTCTGTTCTATTCTGTTCACCTCTCCTCCCTTCCCCTCCCCTCCCCTATTCTATTCTATGCTATTCCCCTCCCCTCCCCTATTCTATTCTCTATTCTCTTCTATTCTATTCTCCTCCCCTCCCCATTCTATTCTCCTCTATTCTCCTCTATTCTCCTCTATTCTATTCTATTCTCCTCTCCCCTCCTCCCCTATTCTATTCTGTTCTATTCTATTCTATTCTGTTCTATTCTATTCTATTTTATTCTCCTCTCCTCCGCTCCCCTATTCTATTTTATTCTCATCTCCTCCCCTCCCCTATTCTATTCTATTCTATTCTATTCTATTATCCTCTCCTCTCCCCTCCACCCCTGCCCTCCCCTATTCCATTCTATTCTATTCTATTCTATTCTCCTCCCCTCCCCTATTCTATTCTGTTCTATTCCATTCCATTCTATTCTATTCTCCTCTCCTCTCCTCCCCTCCCTATTCTATTCTATTCTCCTCTCCTCCCCTCCCTTATTCTATTCTATTCTATTCTCCTCTCCTCCCCTCCCCTATTCTATTCCATTCTATTCTATTCTCCTCTCCTCCCCTCCCTTATTCTATTCTATTCTCCTCCCCTCCCCTCCCCTATTCTATTCTCTCCTCCCCTCCNTCCCCTCCCCTATTCTATTCTCCTCCCCTTCCCTATTCTATTCTATTCAATTCTATTCTATTCTATTCTATTCTATTCTATTCTATTCTATTCTGTTCTGTTCTGTTCTATTCCATTCCACCCCATCCCATCCCATCCCATCCCATTCCTTATTCCCCTTTCATTTCTCATTCCCATTCCTATTCCACCTCATTCAGCTGATGAGCTGTCTTATCTGCCCAATTTTTGGTACAACAGAAATATACATTAATTCCATATATTCCATTCATACTTTTCTGTTTGCTTGACAGTGTTTCTCCCCTCCCCTGGAGAGCAGGAATATTTATTCTTTTTCTGGCCAAGGGCCACATTTGACCTCTGCTTCTTACACTGACCTTCAGCAAGTCTGGGAGTCTCCAAGACAAAGCGCACAATGCCAGGGAGAAACGTGAAACTTGGTTTAAACTTAAACTCAGTTAAATGCTGCTAATTTAACACCCTCCTGGATTTAACCCTTTCTCTTATATGAAAGGAAGGTATGCAGAAACAATTGTAGGAGGAACAATTGTAGGAGAGCTCTCCTTATGAGGGGAGGGGAGGCAGGCTCCGGGGCCCTCCAGTTGTGTATCTCTCAGGTTGAGCAAGAAAGACACGTGATGGAAGAAAGCATGAGAATGAGATGTACAGAGCTGAGAATTTTGCAGCTCCATCCTTGCCAGCTCCACTTGAAAGGCGTTTGGACAACTGCTGCCAGTCAAATGATAGTAAACTAGAAGGATCAAAGATCTGCCGTGGAGTAAAGTATGGAGCAGGCTTGGAGCCAAAGGGTTACTTCCTGCCCCAACAAGTCTCAGGTGGCTGAACGGTCTTCTAGGGAAAAGGTTGCCTTTGCAACTTCAAAGGGATCAGCTGACTTATACACCCACTCTGCTTTCCTCTTTTCAGTTGACTCCACAAGCAATTGGCACAAGCTAGTTCTTAAGAAAACCTCTGGTAACTAGGCCAGTCTGCTGATCTGATTGGTCATGGGGATGCTTTAAGAGTCAGCCTGAACTTGGCCGTGGTTTCAGCGCCTGGTCCTTCCCTTTCTAGATATGACCTCCCAAGACTAGACATTGCTCCCCCCAAGAGCCAGGCTTGATGGCTTTCAGAAAAAACCGTGAGCCTTGTGAGCTTGCAGCCTTGGCTAGCTTTGGAGACTCTACGATGATGTATAGTTTGCAATCTGCCCGAAGATCAAAAGCCTGATGAATAAGCATGATGTGCTCTTTTTGGCTTAGTTTTTGTATCTGCTCTTACGTGATCCCTGGCTTTGATGTTTTGCCCATGCAAAGGTGGCTTGTCAGCCCAACCCAACTGCATTATGGTCCTCAAACAAATCCTCCCAAAGATCCTAGCTAGAAAATTTAAAAAGTGATGGTTGCCAGTCTGCTGAAGCGCCTGCAAAACTCTGCTCTGGGACAATATCATTTCTGCTCTCAGCCCAGATGGACTATGATCTGCGGACTGATTCACATTTTGTACTACATTTTGTGATTTGCTTCACCTTCGCTTGTGGGCTAGCTTGGAACTATGCTAAGCCATAAATCGTGATTGGCAAACCATCATTAGCTGGCCTCACCCCACATGCTAAGCAATAACCAAACGATTGTGGTTTAGTGGGACATGTTAACCCAAATCTTTATCTCAATTTAGAAAGCCTTGATTATTTTACTCTTGAAAGGAGCTCATGATGCCTGTGCCAATATTTTCTCTCAATATAAAGTGTCAACAAACACAATGTGAGTTTCTTCGTAACTGTCAGGTAAAGATACACCCACATCAGTGGCGGGATTCAGCCAATTCACACCAGTTTGGGAGAACCGGTTGTTAACTTTCTGAGCCATTTGGTGAACTGGTTGTTGGAAGAAATCATTAGGGCAGAGAACCGATTGTTAAATTATTTGAATCCCACCACTGACCCACACCCAACACGCTCACACACCCCACACCCACATTGGTTCCATATATTCTAAAGATAGACAATACTCTTGACCTCTCTAGATCATTCCTGAGCAATATACAGTCCAAAATCATTTTTCATTATTCCATTTGTTCAGACTTTTATTTTGAAGTAATTAGAATATAAGACAGGTTCAGTTGCACGAGACCAAAAATCAATCTAAAACTAGAGATTTCGACAGATTGTTCCTGGGATGGACACAAAAAGGATATAATATGTGCACATAAAAACAGTAATATCCTTTAATGAGACACAGCAAAGATTTCTCTTAGATAATAACAATTCACCTGCTTTCTATTAAGCTTCCCCTCTGTGTTATTATAAATAAGAGGAAAGAAAGTTAACACTTGAAGTTGCAAAGTGAATGTGTAAAAAGCAAAGATGCTCCTATTTAGAAAATAGTTTCAGAGAAATGGCTACTGGTTCCGATTTTTAAAATAATCACACCTAGGGTCCATTACCACAAAATGTATACAGAGCATGCTTTATATATATAGTTAGAAATGTCAAGTATCAATGCACCAAAGCTATAGAAGCACTGGCATTGTCAGAATGTGATTTGTATCAAGACGAACTCATCCCCCTACTGTGGCATCTCTAATACTACAACTCCGAAGGGTCATCATCCAATGAAGTTGAAAAGTTGAATATTCAGATCAAGAAAATGAGATAATCATTCCCACCATACAGAGTCAACCTGGTGATTCCTCGCGCAGTGATAGCCAGGAACATAGATAGTTTTAACTGAGGATTAGACTATTCCATGGGGGAAAATAAGGTTGTGTATTAGTTCCAGCAAGAGGTGGCTTAAATTAGCAGTTTCTAAGTGAATTACTAGAAGCAACAGCTATTCCCATAATTAATGTGCATCCTAAAACAATTTGAGGCTGCAGTGAGCAATTTGCTGGAGTGTGCTTAGCATCTTTTGAGAGCAATGACCGGAAGCACTTTAGATATTGATGCTCCTAAGAAGAATGACCAGTGAGGACTGATACTGGGAGATGGATCTCAACAATTCGTGTAGACCCCCAGAGTTCAGCTACTCCCACTTTATAATATGGAATATAATTGAATTGCCCTGTTGGCGATATCTGTAGTGGACCTGTCTTTCAAAACAGCAAATTGGCTGAAATACAAGCTCTGCCCTTTTGGCATCTTTGAAAGAGGTGAGGGATGAATGACAATTTTGATTTTGACAGCTTTCCCTTCCACTGGCCCTAGAATCAAATAGAATTGTTAACATTTATCTATAATGTGTATATAAATATAAATCTATATATAAATCTATATGTTTATGTATAATTTATCATCCTATTGTGCTCTGTGAGATTTTAAACCTGTAAAGCATTTCAGCTTTTTTTTCCCTGTCTTGCTCACTCTATTTATAAACCCGTTTATATTTCTTTTAGAATAAGCCTCACCAAACTCAGTAGAGTTGTTTACGAATAGAACTAGAGGCTCAGCTAGACCATTTAAAATAAGATTACTCTGTCTTGTCTGAGTTTTAAAATATGGGAGGTTCTTTCCAAACCCAATAGTCAGGTCAATCAAAAAGATAAGTGAAAAAAAAAAGATAGGATTTATTCACTAGTGTCCAATGTGTCGATTTCTCTTCCACACAGGAACTTCTTTATAAGTTTTGGGGCAGCCATAAAGAGATGGATGCATTTTTGAAAGATATTTTATGGCCCCATTGATTTTTACACTTGTTATTTACATCGTTTTATTGACAGCTAAATGGTGCTGTGATGACTTTATGGCTTAGTTGGGTTTAAACGATATAATTGTTCTTTTTATGGCAGTTCCTGATCCTAATTGATTGTGTACTATGAACAGGGTGCAAAGAGTGATTGGATAAGGTTCATGTCAGATAAAATGGATTCTGTTGGTTAGTCTAGGATGGGAAGGGCAGCTGTTCTAAAGAAGTTTTAAGGAGAAGATTCTGAATTTGGGAATATTTTTAGATTCAACTATGATCCTGGCAATCCAACAACTGTTTTTGGCCATTAATATTTTTGTTCAATATTGTTGATAGCAGGCAATATTGCACTCTATTAGGCAAGGTAAATTTGTTCACAAAATTTCCTACCTCCTTGTCTGTACTGTATTGTGTAGGTTTATCAGGTCTGATTTGCAAAAATTTCAGCATCCATTAGATGGCAGCAAAGATGGTTCATATATTTCTCTACTGCCATCTGGTGGTCAACTGGCCTCAACTTGTTGCCTGCAATATGTTGGCCAGTACAGATAGTCTCTGACTTATGTTAATGTGATAACAACTATGACACACTGGTAAAAAATTACTTGCAACCAGTCCTCAAACATACAACTGTTACTTCAAGCCCATGATCCAAATTCATTAGTTGACAAATGGCACCTATTTACAACAGTTGCAGTGTCTCAGGATCACATGATCTCCATTTGTGGCCATTTCAACAGTTAATGGGGGAAGCCAGATTGCTTAACAAATACAGGGAAAAAGGCTATGAAACTAAGTATAACTTACTTAATGACTGTACTGTTTAGCGATGGAAAGTTGGCTCCCAATTGTGATTGTAAGTTGAGAACAACTTATACTATGGATGCCAGATGGATCTCTGCATGGAACTGCTATTGGATTGCTCAAACTTCCTAAGATGCTTCTTTTGACTTTTTAGCCCTAACTGGTTCAGACTACGATACCTGAAAGATTACCTCTTGCACTGTGTGCATACCCATAATCTATTATACATATATTGTGTTTTAACCAGAAATGCTCTTCTTTTTTTCTTTTCATCCCAGTAGCAACAAAGCTGGAAAGTAGGTTGGGTGGAGAGAAAGTGATTGACACAAAGTCACTCTGTAGATTTTGATTGCTGAAGGTAGACTTGAATCTAGGTTTCTTTATTCCTAATTCAATGCTTCCTTCAGAAATTCTCCTGTAGATCTCATCCCCAAAAGAGAGGAGGAAGATAAACTAAATCAATCCTTTTTTGTAGTAGCATTCTGTTCCAAGTGAGATCATATTTACTAAGTTTTTGGCTTGCATGATATACCTCAAAGACATATTAAAAATAAATATTAAAAATATTATTTTACAGCTTAATACAATGGCCATTCGCTCATGCACAATGTTAAGACAGCACACTGAAACACAGCAATACAACCCCATTTGAAAGTTAACCCAGCAACACTATTTTGTGAAGCCTTTGGTGACCCCTAATTGATTTAAGGTTGTTTTTACCTGGGAACACTCTTTGTTGTGATCGAATGGCAATTAATTTGGGAAGGGGAGTTATTTAGAGGGCTCCATTAGGTTGGAAAATCATCTATAAGTATATTTCACATGAACATTATGGCTTAATACAGGCATTAAAACCTCTTTTCTTTTTCTGATCTGTTTTTGAGATTCCTGCCATGGTTTTTTTTTTTTTTGGCTTTGTT